>JAPYZR010001889.1:0-33896 GCA_030522945.1 Trichopria nigra
AGATATAATCATATATGATTCAGATATAATCATACATGATTCAGATATAAATATATCTGATCCAGATATAATTATATCTAATCCATTTTTTCCCGGGATATATACTTTCTTGAAGTAAAAACATGGAAACGACGACATTCCATAGATTTTTATTATATACATCGACAATAATGAAAATAACGTTATAAAACCACGGATTTGGCTTGATTAAAACAAAAGTAAATATATTTTAGTGTGGTTTTTTTTTTCCAACTGTTGATAAGTCAGAAAAATGTTTCTTAGATTTATTTTTTCCATTTTAATTCGTCGATATAAATATGTAAGTTATGTAATTTTTGATGGTATCAGTAAATTGTTTGACGTTCCGACGATTTGAATGAATATATAGGAGGTTAGATTGTATTTATAATTGTATCCAAACTTAGCATATCGGCAGGGTTTATTTATGATCAGATTTCATACGCTTTTAGATCTGTCTGATTTGGAATGATTTAATTTTATCTACTAAATATTAAAGGCTCAGAAATCTGGTGGATAGAAAAGCGTATATAAAATTAAATAACCTAAAAAAGTGATAAAATAGATCAAAAATATATTTCGATTTTGAAATATTCTATTAAAATGCAGTTATTTTTCCAGTTATGGCCGAAAAAAAATTATCGACGCATGAATTCATTTTTACGGCACTTCGACTCTAAATCCAAATCCGTTTCGCGATTTCCGCAATCTCGATTTTCACGTTAAGCTTGCCAGTAGTTTTTGCCCAATTTTTCGGCGTTTCCCGTGTAACGAGAAAAAACGATAACGAAAGAATATATACGCTCCGATATTTTCAACGAAACTGTAAATATCCATATAGCAGAGTCGTAGATCTCTCATTTGTAGGTCGTCTTGTTCTATTTTTTTTTTTATAAAAGGAGGCTCAAAGTAATTAATTGTCGTACCTTTGACTGAAGTGACTAAGGTCAAATGTTGGGCGTTCATTTCCGAAAGTCTTCGAATCACGTCGATCTGCTCCAGCGACAACTGTACCGCATTCAATTGAGCAGCACCGCATGGCACGTACGCCGACCAGAACTGTAATTTAAAGAGTACAAATTTGAATAATCCGAAACGTGACAATTTTTTGTTGAATATTGCAAACTTTTTTAGAATGATTTTAAATATATGACATAAGAGGATTATTGATTAATTCACATATGAATAGATTAACACATAATACATAATTCCTATAAAATATTTTATAAACAAAGTCATATAGAATTTATATGGATGTTTAGTTTTTCAAATTTTTATTGTATTGGCACGTTATTAAAATTTAGCTGGTACAGATTTTCAAAATAGTCTCATTTTGATTTCGGATTGTCCCGTATAATCATTTGTGGATGTTACAAATATTATCTATAATGTAAAACATGCTTTTTCAGGCTACATTGACAGTGGTATATTTGAAATTAATCTTTGTTATGTTTCAGGAATCCGAACTACGTCAGATAGAAAGTTAATCAATTTTTACGATTATTTAACTATAAAAGCGTCACGTTATCAATTTAAATCATATATTGACATTGAATTAAAAAAAATATTCTTTCATATATTTATCAGAAAAATCAAGGATCCTGATGTAAGAGAAAGTATATTATATTCTAGTATTGATCTTTTCTTATTGTTTTGATTGGAATTGACGGAAATTTCACTTGATCAAATTCATTTATATTTTTATTGTATTATATTAAAAATGAAAATATGCTATACACGAAGAACTTTCTTACTCACTTCCTTTCTCTCTCTCTAAACATTTTTTCAATTGAATAAAAATAATCCCGTTATTTTATGTCATTCATACAAAGCTATATATTACAGATTGTAAAATTCAATGCATTTCACTTTAAAATTTAGATATTTATTAAGTATTTAATTACAATTGCATATTAATTAGTCTGTAATAAAATGTAAAGTAGATCTATTTAATTGGAACTTTGTAGAAGATGTAAATCTTACTTTTTACTTTTTTACAAAAGTATGCAGCTTCTTTCAGGGTAAGTATGTATAAGAAATATAATCCCTAGTAGAATATAAGACAAGTTTATGAAGAAATGATTTCTTAATATTTTAAAATAAATGTGGTATATGCTAGTCCTTTTTCCAACGATCAGTATATTCGGTTAATAAACGTTATGTGAATACGTTTTTAACCGTTTTTATTCTTGGACATTATAAACGCTTTACAAATACGTTTATTACACTTGTAAATTCCACGATCTATATACGTTTTACATACGTAAAATATAATAATGTATTTCACAAACTATATTTATACGTTTAATAAACGTAAAGTATTATATATACAGGTATTAAAAACGTTAACAATAGACGTATTTTATTCTACCGTATTATATACGTATATATCGTAAACGTATATGCCATATACTTATACCACTTTTATACCTACTTTTCGTATAATATACGTATATTAAACAATCGATTAAACAATCGAGTTCTTCTTGGGTAATGTTATAGAAAAATGAAAATACGTTTTTCTTGAAGATGAAAGATGAGGATAGGTTGCGAATGGAAGATGGCAGAAAATTTTAGACAAAATTCCAGAGAGAGAGAGAGAGAGAGAGATTGATTGATTGATTGATTGATTTTGTAAATTTCAGTGTTAGTTCATTACATGGATATAGTGATTTTACAGTATATATTATCATTCCCTTATTTTGAGAGAGAGAGAGAGAGAGAGAGAGAGAGATCAAATCAAAATTTAATTATTTTGTATCATATAATCTGCCAATGTTCTTTGACATATTATTGTAATCTTACTATACATTATAAGCACTTTTACATTTAGTATATTCAGTGACTTTACATTTAGTAATCTTGACAACATAGAAATGACAAAAAAATTACTTGGTTACAGACTAACTTTTCAATTCAGTTAAACTAACTGAAACGTTGTTTGCACCAACTCAAAATGTATATTCAAAGAAAACTTTGTTAATTTTCCCATGAATATTTCAAAATTGATGTTGTTACGTTTTCGAAAGTTTGAGGAGTGGGGATTAAGCCACTCTTCATTAAATGTAATTTTCTCACTCTTATATAATTAAAATCATATAATTTTATCACTCGATGTAATACTGAAAAGAAAGGATTTTTTATTCATTTTTTGTTGTTTAATATCGGCGGTTCTTGAAAAATTAGAGACGTATTTTAATGCAATTAAGTGGACGTTCATTCATGTCTGATTAATGATGAACTTTTAATACCAACCGTAATGTCCGACATTATTATGCGTTTCAGTAGTATAACCTCAAATTATATATTTTACTCAATATTTCCCGATATTTCCTTCTCGTATATGTATAAGAAAGAAAATAATAGACATTTAGGTCACAGTGATCCTCTCCATAATGTCGCAATTTAGATATCCAGCGATCTGTTCGAATCAACTTGGCGCGGGAATTGGCGAAAATATGAAATGACCGATTTCTGAAAGGTGTTTTTCTCAGAGCGAGAATGTATAATTAAATTCTTTTGTCGCATTGCGAAATATCATCCGCGGAACGTTAGCATATTATCGCGGGTGTCGCCGGGTCAGAAATCAGGGGAGCCAATCGCGTTAGGCCGATGCCAAAATTCAATATTTACGCTGGCGTAGAAGCTCCAGGTAATTAGACCACCGGATAATTGGTAACGTGGGTTCTCAAAGCCACTGTGCGAATGTACATAACGATAGTTCTTGGTACGTGTGCTATAGGTTAATGCCATTTCGCCCAAAGGTGAATTGCCACGATCGCGCGAAAGCACATTATCCTCTGCACGTATTTCGAAATCTTCTAATAGCGCTTGGCCCCTGTTATATATAGAAGAACAGTCGGTCGTAATGCGCCCAGGCTTCCTGTTCATCATGGATTAGTAACACTCTAGTTACGCCTGACCGGTTAATTTATGTTTATCCTTGGCGGAATGCATTCCTCCTGGTTACGGATTAAGGTTTAAGAAAGTGCCTTAAAATTTGTTAAGCCATATACGTTACGTAAAAAGAATAGAATCATTTATATATTGGTCAGTTCTACTTCATAAGCTTGCACTTATACCATTATGGTTGATTAATAAAGGCACTCATCACAAATATCAACAAATATACTCTCGCAATATAGGTCCCATGAACGGTAATTCGCTGGATCAGCCGACATCTTGGCTTGGCCCTCGAAAGTTTAGGAAGATTATCATTCCATTATACAGACATTTTCTACCGCAAAGTTCCTGTAATTGTCATTTAATGCTCGGGTAATTGCCAGTATAGTGACATTCGGATCTATTAGAAATTTTATTGCATTAAACGGTATTATTAGCGAAGCATCACAGCTGAAATCGTTACATCCAATTATGACTATAGTTTAATTCGCATCTGAAAATGGTCACAAAGATCTTCAGGTTTGGGCTTGAGTATTTTTCCGTTTTATTTTTGACAAGTCGAGAAGGAACTTTCAGCAAAGGAATCCGATGGCGAAACGATGGTGGCTTCTGAGATGAATATAACAATTTTAATTTATGTCTCGAGAACTGCTGCGTTTGCTAACGACTTCCTTTGACAAACGTAAAAATAGCCCTTTAATAACCAGTCCTCCTCAAAATAAACGCGAGCAAAATTATTAAAAGATTACATTTTCGTTAATATATATCCGTTTAATTTTAGAATAATTTACGTTTCAAAGAAATTCATTTATACGCGATAAGCAATACGATAATGAGATTGCAGTGAATTTTTATGTATGTCATTGGATTGAGAGAGATAACGATATAACAATAACAATAATGTCAATGTCTGATATGAATATTGGTTACAACTGGCATTATCCTAATTATTTCGGCAACACATACACATATATATATATATAGATACACATCGGTTTTAAATTAGAAACAATTCATGTTCTCGATTTAGACCACTAAAATGCTGATCTACCGGAGTACGCTCAAAACATCGTAATTTCGGACTACTGAATACAGTTCAGTGAACACTGCCCTTGATAGTCCATATTCGAAAGTGATTCTATAGCTCTTCGGAAGGGTTATTATCTCTTCGGCAAACCACAATTAACGTATCTGCAGTAGTTAATTTCTGGTCAAAATCTATATCAAGTGCAAATTATATTATAAGTGTGCGTGCATAATGTCGGATGCTTATTATCAATTAATCATTAATTAATTTATCACCATTTCTCAAAGACCTTATTAATTATTAATTTATGTTCTTTGTTTGTTTTAATGTATATATGTCAATGCAAAATGAGAGCGAATCTTGTTTGTTTTCTTTGCGTACATTTTATTCGTCGTAGATATTTAGTTGGCAGCTAACGGTAATTAGCGAAAGCAGCTATTTCATTTTTTCCGTGTGACTATAAAAACCGACTGCAGTCGACTAAAAGTCATCTTCCATAGGCAAGAATCACCTGTTGACTATAAAGTCGAATGCAGTTGACTTAAAGTAGACTAAAAAGTCAAATGTAAAGTCGACTTTTACTAGGACATTTATCGACTAATAGTCGACTTTACAGTCGACGTTATAGTCGACTTTGGCTATAAACAGTTGACTTCTCGTCGACTAATAGTCGACTTTTGGTCGCATGTGTTGTAATATTGTATATTAGATGATGAATTTTCGGAATTATTGTACATATTTTAAATATTAATCATTTTTCCAAACATATGTATTATTTAAATTCATTTATTGTACTTATATGTATATCATTTACAAAGTTTAACTACATATCTGTTTTATATTTAATCCATTGATGAACAAATTTGATTATTGATGACATTTTTAAAATGTTTTGTACTAATTAATTTCGAAAACAATTTATTTCATTTCATTGGTCAGAAATTGAGTATTTTCAAAGTATGGTTCAATCGCGTATTATTATTCAGGGTGATCAAACAGTTCGGGATGACCAAATAATTTTGGAAAAAGTGAAGTTTCGACAATTCATGGGCTACATTATTCGACATTAAAAGTGGTACATTGTGCAACTAGTGCGTAAAGTACGTGTATTTCGACGAGTTGCATTGTTGACGCACGAGCCGAAGGCGAGGAGGTACGTAAAGAAGCTCTTTTGCGCACTAGTGCGTAATATTGAAAGAGCATGTAATGCAGGCACGTACGAAAATTGTTCACACTGCGTAAAAGACCTACTTTTATAAAAAAAATCTTTTCAGGGGGGTATGTATAGGGCACCAGGAGTGACAAAAACCTGAAACATGGGTCGATTTTATTGATACAATGCTAAAATTTTCAACTTTCTTCGAGTATGGTATTTATTAGTTAGAACAGAGGGATGAGATGATCCATAAATCCCATTATTTGAAACAGTAAATTGTTTACTAAAAACTATAAATTGAATCAAATCAGCAAAAGAACGCAAATTCAGAACTGATGTGCAATGAACCGACTGGCTCTAACAAGTTACGCGCGATTCTAATTATATATTTGATTCTTTATATGTATAATATAATATAATTACTGAATTCAATCAGACATATTTGTGCGATCTGTTTCTGTTACATCTTTACAATAATAATCAAATTTATTTTTAACGAAATTGACGGAATGCACGTCTGTATTAAATCCCCGGTGCAAATGGGTCACGCATTCGACCTTCGACGTATAGTTAAATTTAATCAACTCTTTGTTCTCCCTATGCCCTATCGTCTTCACAGTCGAGTGAAATTTTAACTTTGGTCGATTCGTAAATCACAACCAATGCGCTTCGCTCTCGGTAATGTCCATTCATCGTGAGCGATTGAAACCTCGATTTAACGGGTTTCTCCTGCAGGGATTAAATGTCAGCGTGTCGGATTCGGTTTGTCTATGCAATACTCTCTCGTCACAGCCACGTTTAATAAATGCGTGACCAACCGATAAACTGCTTCGGACATCGTGCAGGAACGCGTGAATTCGGCCCGAAGAAAGGCGGATAATTCACGAGCGAATCGGGTTGCTCGGGTGTCAAAACACCCCCACATTTTCCCCCCTCCGACAAATGCACGTCTGAATGGATCATTACAACACGGATATATGGGCGATGCAATATTTTGATTTTTATGAATCGCCAAATTAATATAGATTTTCCAGTGCTAAGCAAGTTTATCTCCGCATCCAAGTGCGCAGGCGCGTGCTAATTGGGATTTACGAACGAATTGCGCCCATTGTTGGTCAATTCTTGTCAATTGCCGTCGGTGGATTTATGGACGACGCCTGTGAAAAGTAATTTGAAATGGCGTCGAGTCATTATATCCAGTTTCATAACTCCGTAAATAACAACCATCGTTGCTTTATTGGTCATTTATCAGATCGAACCGTCCGGCTTCTTTTATTCGCTTTCCCTTGAAAAGGCGCATAAATACCGTATTGAAAGACGGAGCTCGCAAAATCCAGAAGCGCGACAATAATTGCGCTTGCCATTTCTGAAACTTTTTATGCGCGATTAAGAAAGTTTATGGAATTTCCAGGCGAGTGGAAATGGAAAACAGTGAAATGTTATTGAATGCTCTGTTTTTATATGTGCATTTAAAACTTTTGAAAAATTATTAATCGAAAAAATCATTGTTATATCGTCATATGCACGCGGGTCATCCATAGTCATGAATATAATATAATACACTAAGTGTAATACTGTTAAATATTTATATAATTATATTACATGAAAAAATTCTACGATATAAAGTTACGAAATATATAGCCTGACGTAGAAGCTCTTATTCGATTTTATTATTGGGTTTAGGAATATATACAGAGATCGAAAAAGTATAAATATATGGGTGAAAATGAACATGTCGAATTGAATTTGTCCTGACAATGTGGGTAAATGAAGAATAAAAAGAAGGAACTCCTGCAAATAACCAATAAATAGTTGTTCTTGCCAGAAAAAGTAGTAGAAATGATAACAACAAACCGTTGGTAGACGGCATGAGTCATAAATTTACAATTAAATGGCGGATTACAATTAAGACTCGAAAATACAATGTAATTCTCGCATAAGGAAATTACAATAATTGCGTGCTAACGATATCAAAAGTGTCAAATCAGGACGTTAAATCAGCATTAGGCAGAGACCTTGTTTCTTCAATTTTCGCCAAATTCAGCAGAGGAGTAGGAAACAGAACAGATACATCGTTTAAACATTTGCTCCATAAATTTCGACTCGAGCAGACGCGTCCCATTGTCTGTTGTACGAGGAAAATTCTCGAAAAGACTTAATCGACGACGTATCTCTTTAAGCGCGATAAACTACGGACTTATCGAAAGGTACAGATGACATATTTCACACGATCGACGCAAAGTTCTCTCGCGCGAATCACATAAATCCATCGACTGTCCTGCCCTGGGTATTCTTTTTTATCGGCGACGAATCGGCGAACTCCGCGATACGAGCTCAGCTTCCGTGATACAATGCCGCATAGTTTTTCAGTGGAACTTTAACATCAACAATGCGAGCCATTAGTCGCGTTGGCGCTACCATCCCTTATACTAAAATATATATGCAGGCGATGGAAATAAATTCTGCTTCGTAAACATTGCGTCGTCGGATTGTTCGCGCCATCGTAAGCCTTCTGTCAAAGCGTACGACTTTTGTTCCTGAATTAAGGTCCAGGATAAAATTGATCAGATATGAATCAGACTGGTATGCGAGTTAAAAATCGGAACGTGATGAATTATACAGGAACAAATTTAAAACAGAATTTGCGACTTTTATCTTATATAATTTGAGATAAAAGAATTGTATCAACATAAGCGAACTATTCATGCCCCAGAGCTGGACAACCTAATCTTTAGAGACATATGAGAAAATTAGAGACATAAGAGAAAATTTAAAAAAAAATAAAAACTGACGAAAGTTGACAATAAATAACAATATACAGGGTATCCCCACTACCACGGGAGGCCATCAGGTGAATCGATGGTACAACAAATGTCCGTTAATAGTCCCGCACCAAAATAATTTGCCTTAATTAAATTAGCAACCGGATTAAATTTGGTTACCAAACAACAAGAATCATTCCTTGCAATATTACCCGTCAGTTGTGGGACACCCGGTACATGAATTTTATTAAACGTATTTAAAGACATTGTGCTTTTTTTAACGAACAGCGACGGATAAGTTCATATTATAATGTTATTTACTTCCTTGCTTGAGCTATACTTCAACACCATTTTATGGATTTTATAGTATGCGTAAATAATGGTTTGTTCAGTATCTGTTAATTTGTTTCTACTTTAATTTTCTGAATTGTTTCTCAACAACTATTCATCAAATTAACATATTATAAGCATTTAGGTCTGTCCATGTGGAAAAAAAGCATTTGTTATAGACCAACCACACTATAGTTTAGTAACTATTCTCTTGTTTGACTCGGTCATAAAACCACAGTATGATCGCTCCAGCAATCCTATTACCGAGCACTAAAATGTTTTTATTCTATAACATATTTTCTTTAGCGCATGGATTGACTTAATAATTCTTGCTATACTGCAATCGATACTGTATTTCCTTGACGTTCGACAATATATTATTCGTTAGTTTCTCACAGAAGAAATATGTTGGTATTGGTCGTTTGAAACAAATTATTTTTTTTTTTTTTAAGTTTTACAGAAAGCATTGCTTTTCATAAATTAATTGAAGTTTGTTACATTATTTAGGATCATTCATCGTATCAAGTATATATACGTACATACCAATGTACCTCACTGAATTTTTATAAAAATTGATTTTCGAATATTTGTCAGTAATAAATTATTGTTTTATGACATACTGCAAATATTTTTCAATACTGTAATATACTATACTAAAGAAAAGGCGAGCCAGACCATTTTAATACAAGCGTAATATTCTCAACACGAGCCGACGATGGATGACCAAAACATTGTTGGGGTTGTTAAACGTCATTTCGCAGCGGTACATATGTTATTTTATATTTTAAAGTTAGGAAATCCCTGGAATAAAATCCACCATTTCTATGCTAATTTTGTTTGAAATCAATGAAACGCATTTCTTCAAGTTCAGAACGAATTTCACAAACTTCATTCTCGCAAACGACTGGTTTGTAAAACTTAGGAATTTCAGAATATAATGACTACGGGAAAGTTACATTGAAGGCAGGCTGTATTGAATACTCATAAATCCAATTTATCTGAAGTTTTTCATTGTCCGCATTTGGAGTCGTAAAAAGTTTTTATTAAAAACCATTGATTGATTAATACGCCTCTTCCATTATTCAGAATCAGAAAAATGAATAAAAACAATAACAAATTTTGCAATTCGGAAGTTGTTAATCCGTCAAATTGTCAATCCGGTAAGATGACATAAGTTAAGATGGATTAAAAAAAAAATGTCATGCGTAATTCAAAATAGTATAGACATCAATACCTATTAAAATCAAAATTGTTTGTTAAAAAAAAAAGAGCAGCAAAAAATGTAGTTATTGATGCGATATATTTAAAATCAATTATTCAAAGTGCAGCGTTTACTTATAATGACAAGACGTTTAAATGACTGTTATATTTCCCTTGGATGACGTGTTATAAAATTGTTTGATATTCGCCTGGTTTCTATCCACTGTCAAATGATTTTTCTCTCGTATTTTACTTGTTGTATTGCTTCTAGCTCGTTCATGTTCGTTTCTAGCTACTCGATAAAGATTGGAAAGAGGCATTTCATGCCCCGCAGCGGGAGAGCTTTTATCTGTTTCTCAAGTACCATGAGCATTGAACTTTAACGATGGGCCTCTCCCCCCCCCCCCCCCCCCCCCCCCCCCCCCCCCCCCCCCCTCTCTTCCTCTCCTCTCTTCTTCCTCGGCGCCGCCCCGCGTCAGATTTGCTCCAGATTTCAAGTCTTAGAAATCAGACATTGACTTCCGATAGCATTATTCATATCCGGACGACTTTTTGCAATTGGAAACTTCGGAGGTTTTGAAAAATTGTCGCGGCGTCCCGACGCGATATTGAACATATCCCTCCGAATAAAATGTACGATAAAACATGATAGAAAATTGAGTTTTATCATATATATCATTCATTCCTGAAAGATGTTCTGAATACTGTCACGGCAATAACGACGAATGTTCATTGTATTCTTATTGATTAATATTTTGTTTCTATCAGATTTTTGTTATGCAAATGCGTAACAAATAAATTAAAAAAAAATTCGTTACTCATTTAATAGGTCTCTTAATTAATCCGAGGTTAAAATAAGTTCCGAATATAAAGTTGGTTTTTAAAATTAATTTTTGTCCGAACTTCAGCTGTTCCAATTTAATCTTCTTGGGAAAGTAGGTTAAATGCGCAAATTTATTTGCGATGAAAGTAGCTAACGGACGTAAACCATTTTAAAAGCACTCATTTTTCATACTCTAGCATCGATAAATATTAGTTAGGCAGTTTTTGTTGAAACGTATAATTTTATAAATCGTTGATAAATTTCATTCCAATTTGAAATTATTAGATGGATTCTAATTAATTTTTTTATATCGTTTCTTATTTTTTGTTAACATAATATTTTGATTCGTTCATTTACCATTAGATTTAGATTCATCATTTCTAAGTAGAAATGATTAGATCGCCTAGCAACTAATCAATATCAGGTACCGTTGATGTCGAGGTACTTTTGATTTAGATCTTTGATCAGGGCTTGGAATTGAGAAATTCGGTCTAGTTTGATGGATAAGTTTTAGTCAAGATTCGAATGCGCGAGTTCTATTTAAGTTGTAGTTAAGGTCTTGTTGGATTTTGCGAAAATAACATCCTTTCCATCATTTCTCAATAGGCAACATCTCAAAATAGATTTATAATGATGCATTCTTCAAAATCAATGACGTATATGCTTCCTCGATGTACCGAAATAGGATTATAAGTTTATAAGTAGAATATAAGTTAGAACCGATAATAATCAAATTCTACACAAAATATGTTATCCTTATATTTGATAATAAAGAGCTTGTTTGTTTTTAACCTTGAAAAGAGAAACTGATGATCATGCTGATGAGAGATGATGGTCACGAAAGTGACGATATAATTGGTCACTGGTGCACGCAACTACCGGAAATGGATATAAAGGAACTAGAAAACAATTTTACAAGGGGATTTTCGTTTAAAAAGTTTGATTAAAGTATATGCAAGGCTCGAACGATTGCACAGAAAGTTGAAAAAATCTGTATTTGTTAATCTTCAACCAGGACTCGCATTAGACAATTTCTAACTAGATTTCCCAACTAATTTCAACCGTCACTTCATTAGCACTGAGGAGGAGGATACGAGGTATTTCATTTCCTCAGCTTCGCGACGTCTTGTAAATAAATAAACGAGAAAACCTTTGCAATGATTAAATCGCAAAATGCCTCGGAGTCTTTTCCGAGGATTCATTCCAGACATCGTTTCGATTTGGCGTCGGTTTCGATTAGCTTCGAGAATGAAAACAAAAATTAATCCATTGCCGTAGAAATCACGAGGTTCTGCTCTAGTCACTGGAATTGCAATTCGATAATTGAATTGTACGAGTTGCAATGAAAGACTACAGCCTCAGGTTTACGACGATAAACGTGAAGAGAATTCGAGATCGAGACAGGAAGGAGGGAGAGTAGTATGCCGTGCTCCGTGCTGCTTTCTAGCTTCAAATCGGTCGCTTTTGTTTCTTTGAGATTCATTTGCATTTCAGCGGTCGTTACCTCGCCCACAACCCCATCCCTACCCCTGCGACTCCATCGTGTGCCAACAACAGCGACCAGTGCCACCAACACCCGCCGATGCTTCGCTCGTAGGTGTATACATATTTATATTTCTTTATTTTTTATTTTTTTTTATTTATTTTTTTTTTAAATTTTTTATCTCGCGTAAATTCAAAGCGTTGCAGGCTCGGCAAAAACGCCCCGTCAATTTATCAGCGAAAGGGATGCAACGAGATACGAGGAGGAAACGGGGCAACGGCAACACGCCGGGACGAGCTCCGGGCAGCGAGCGCGAAAAATAGAACGCGCACGCTCGTTGATGAATTTAATTGGAATATGTTTCATTTTTAGCGCGAGAGGAGCCAAGATAAGTCATATTTTTCGTGTGACTCGTTTTTCCGCTTGGAAATGCGCCTAAAGTTACGCGGCAATGTCGAATTTTTTATTCGCCGCGACACGTCCGATTTCGGTCACCGGGGGTTTTGCGGCCAACGAGAATCTTGGCGGGCGCAATGGATGTAGTTTTCACGAGAATGTAGGTTGCGGGCTCCTCTGTGGTTGTCCAGCTGTAAATGTACCGCGCTTCATTTGTCTTTCGTTATACCCAACGTGTATTTCTTCGGGTACAAGTCCGATTGTTTGACAGCGACGACGCGCGCCATGTATGTGTAATAATCTCGTGCATATGTGTGCTTTGGAAATCGAATTCGAAATCCATCGCTTTTTATATGTCGGATTTATTATTGGCGCTGCTTTGGTAAAATTGACTTTACATTTCTTCTCAAATAAATAATAAGTTATGTGTTTGTTCGAGTGACCAAATTAAATACATCGTTCACCGTAAAAATTCAAATTTGAATTATTTTACAAATAATACGCAAAGCACGTTAATTGTCTATAGTCAAAATAGTATATAATCGAACGTCAACGACAAATGACATTATAGGGTTATGCGAAAATCACGAATTCCCAGCAGTTAGTTGAGAATGCTGCAAGTCTCTTTCAAAATTTACGTTCTTGATCACCAATTGACTACGCCAACGGAATTGCACAGCGGGTAATTCGAAATCATGAACTAATTATTATGCTCGACTAGAACGTTCTAAACTATTGTGCAACGAATGCTGTGCATTTGCCGCCTACCGCCTGTGGTAATGAAATTATTTTAATACGTACATTGGGATTTGCATGCATTCTACATTGATTATTGAGAATTTTGAAGAAATTGAATTTGATGACGAATTGGGGCTTCGGTTCCTATACGGACCTGATAACTCAGAGTGAATTTCAATGAATTTCGTATCAGAATCAACATATTTCTTTCTTAGAAGAAATGTCTGACTCCTCCTTCAATATTCCCTGAATGATTTTCAAAAACCAGTCGGCTCATTGTTAGAGGTGAAGCTGGATTAAAGGTTTACGTTTTGATTGAAGAATAATCTACAATAGTGGGTCGTCATGGTCGGACAATTAAAATCGCATCATATTAAAAGAGTCTTCGTTCTCTTGATGGTGATTTTTTTTTTTCACTACCGTACTCCGTAAGTGATTGCTGGCTATAACTTTATGTCGTTATCCATTCAGAGTTAACCGTTAGAATATTGACCACATGGTCTCGATTTACGGAATCGTGATTCAAGATAGTTAATCCCTATAGTAGTAAACCACACAGATCTTCACCGCAGAACGGTCTGACCGAAATGATCACCCTGTTCGTTATAAAAAAGAGATAAAGTGAAGATTTTGCGCGAAATCGTATAGATTCAACCAATAACACATAAACGGGTTATTTCAGCGGATATTTGTATTTACCGCAATCCCCGTTTAATCCACAGTTTCAATTCAACATTATATAGAACGAACCGCGTATAATTGTTGGCGCGAGAGAGCTACTCATTTCCAGAAGAACGCTTCTCCCACGAGTGATCAGTTTAATTACCGCATTAAAAACGGCCGCCATCCGCGATTACATTTTGAATCGGTCGAGTTTCGAGCAGCTTGGCAGTTGATGCGCCCGTAACCCCCATAACTTTTAATAAATCGCGTCCATCAATGGCCACTCGATGCGAACGTCGTAATTTCGCGACACAACGGTAGTTACGCGATTCACGAGGTCCGAATCGGGTTTACGCCAACGGGCGGTTGCGCTGGACGCTTTACCATATATACAAACTCATCGAATATCTCGACCGATCAGTCGGAAGAGTCTGGACCGCGATAATTCCGCATCGCCTGTATTATTGCCGGCAATAATAGCGCGACGTTAATTTTCGAGTGCATTCGGGGTGGGCGCTGCGAGAGCTCCCCGCACCCATCCTGTGCAGCCACATACCACTCGCATTATATTCAGCGCGATACTAATAATTGGGAAAATAGATGGGTACAGCTCGCCTCCCGCTCGTGATACAACACCACCTATAGTTTCCAACGCCCGCCAGGGAATGCTTGGGTGCCAGCAACGCATTCGAGAATCCCGTAACTGAAACCGCACACTTTCCAGACCCAAGCGAACCCCAGAATGGAAACCGAGTAAGAAAGCGGTTCGGTTACGAGAATGGAAATCGATGCGGAAGTTCCTCGCTGCTTGGTTTATTATCCATTTCATTATGGGTTAAGTAGTTATATGTGCTCTCCGATTTCTTCCTCGGAAATTCAATATGATTTTTGTGCGACCTAGATAACGTTCGTTAAATGAGAAGACGATTAAAAGAAATTGTAATGTAGACCATCAGAGGTTTTTTCATATCGAGGATTTGATCAGGGAACTTTAGGAATGCCTGGTTAAACGTGATTATTTCAGAATGACATTACTGGCTTTTCAATTCCGCATCAACGAATGAACTCTGCAACTTTGGTTAATGCTCAAAGTACAACATTCTGAAAGATCATTCCATTTAACCAATGGTTGGACAAACCTTTTGTATAGGCTTAAGTAATTAGTATTTGGATGAACTTGGAGTGAACATCCACAAATATGTATAATTTCATTCATTTGCAGGTTGAACTATATATGTACATAGAATTCAGGTCGGAAACAAACTTATGATCCTCTAGAAAGGTCTGAATTCAAGTTTCCTAACTTCTTCTCCCCTTCAACTCTCTCCTATTCTCTCTCTCTTTCTCTCTATTATATTCACTTTCCGTTTTAGTCTCTTTCTCAACACCATATAAGTCAATGCGTAAATTGAGATTTAAGAACATTTGATTTTGATTTTAGATCGTTTTCGATAAGCATTTTTGCAACTTTGTATGAAAAAACCAAGCAATAATCCATTTCAATCATAATTCGAAAAATGGAAAATTCTTCCTTGCCGATCTGTTTGGTCTTCTTTTGCATTGAATTCAGCTATAGCTGGACTAAAATTAAGAAAAATCAAAAGAACTACATTAGCGCCACATACATATATGCAGTTAAATAATAATAATAATAACATATTTGATACGTAGTGGGGAAATGAATCGAAGAAAATTGGTTCGGGACAAAATTTCATTTGATTTTTCAATCAGTCTTCAAAGATTATCTAAATCAAATCAGAATGTTATATATAAACATAACATAATACAATGATCTTGCATATAGATCTCCAAAATCCAATTAGCACTGGACGTCTATTGGGTATCGATGATTCGTCCAATTTTTGTCCATTAAAACCCCTATTTATGATTAGATCCATTGTACATCCACTGCACGTCTATAGTACATTGATTGTACGTGCACAATGGGAGGATGTCCTCGCCTTAACTAGACGTACATTGGACAAATACAATGACGGAAATTGGACGTTTAATGGATCTACTGAATGCATGTATTCTCACAAAATGTAAGACAGAATAATTAAAAAAAAAAAATATATATATATATATATTGAAGAAAAGTGATAAATGGTCCGATAGACTTCGAATAAAAAATTCAATATTTTCAATTTCCAATTTCCTCACAAAGCTTATCTTATGTTTATAAAATGCGTCTTTTAAAGAAATTATGAAAGAAGACTTTATGTCATTATGGACGACCATATATGATGACTAAATTTTAATTGCCTGCAAACTTAAACTTTAAAAGATTTATTTTCAATTCACATTCTTATTTTTCAATTACAAACATTTTTTCTAAGCTATAAATGCTATATTTGAATAGATAAGATATATAATTTATATTCCTTATATAAGATTGTATAAATAGTATATTTTTCGTAACATGTGCGTAAAATGGAGTTTTGCGCACCGAATGCATATTGCGCACGATGGCCGGCAAATTTTGCTCATATGTGTATCAAAAAATATATATTTATATTTCGAATCACTCTTAGTTTAATCACTTTAATTTAAACATATTTAAGTGTATTAGTAAGCAATCTTATAAATTTTCAATTATTATTTTTTTTTTTTACTAAGTAGATAAATAAATAAATTTGTTAACATTTTGTAAAGATATTACAAAACATTTGATGTAATTTATACTATATTGTAGAATATATGCGCCTTCGTTTACTGCATTGAATATCTTAACAGTCATTTATATCATTGGATGTAGATAATACCAATGGGTTACTGTAAAACATTTTTTTTTTCATGTAGCATATATTTTTTGTTAAATTAAAAAAAAACACAGCAACTTTTAACTTTAAACACCTGTAATAGGTACATTTCTATTTTCCAGCAATTGTAATAAATTTCATCATCAGACTTTCTCTTCTATTTCGTGTATGTAAAATTTATTGCAATTGGTTTGCTACCGTGGAAACTTTGGCGTTGCCCATATATATCCTTCGTCTTTTTTCCCTGTACACGTTAAAGCTATAAATTTAACTGTAAGTAAAGGTTGATTTAAAATGATTGTTGTTTAAACAATATTACCTAGAAGAATAAATACAATTTAAAAAATGTTAATATATAATAATAGCTTTTAATTTTCTGTAAAGTCTGAGCGTAGCATGGCACATGTAGATATAGCTATTTTAAAGATAAGAAATAATCTAACAAAATCGTACCCACACACAACATATATATTTGTAAATAAAGAAATGTTTGTTCCATTATGTAAATCGTCATTGTTAATTCTTCCATATGTACGTAAAGCATTCGTTGCACTAATGCAGAGTGCAGGAAAATTGGATTGGTTTTTGAATGAAGACATCAAATAATAAAAGTAGCTAAAAATAAGCAGTTCTGAAGAGTGAATGAATATATAAGAAATTTTACAAATATACGCACTAAAGTATGCGAAAAGGCATTGTATTTTTAAAACTGTAATTAGTCTCATTTATCATTCTTTTTAATTTCTCTTACATAAAGGGACAAGTTGTAGTGTTAAAAGCATATGAGAGAATATGAAATTCGTAAATGGTGATTAGAATATAGTACCTTTAAATGTAATTAATGAACGAGGACTGAGGGAGAATAGAATGCGAATTAAAATTAAAGAATTTATAAAAAAAAAATGGTAAAAATTGCCGATGTACTTTTTTTTTAATTTTTGCAATGTTTATATATTGCAGTTCATGTTTGTTGATTAAAAATTATTCACCAATGCTTGGTGCGTTAAATAGTTAACAAACTAGCATAAATATATATAATATTTGTTGTTCTTCAACTTATCATAGTTCAAAACAAGATTAAAATATTGGAATAATATTCATTTTTAATTTCTTTGGGACTATACAATTTCACTGCAGACAACTTTATGACGTTTTTGCTACCTATCGGTGTCGCTGGCTTTTAATTCTTTTTCCGCAGTTTTCTGGAGATTCTCCTTTTCTTTATTTGTTATCTGTCTGTTATAATCGTTGTCAACCTTCATCCACTTTTTTGGCGTTTTTATCTCAGTGACACTAATTGCTGTACGCCATAATCTACATTTTTTGCTGAAATCCCACGGAAATCAAGACATTTATCGCTTAGTCAACTTTCTGCCCTTTATTGCGTTTTTTTATTCTTGTCATCATATTTCTCATAAAGAAAAATATTCTTTATATTTTAAGGATATTTTTCTTCTGTCCTGAATATTTTTTGAGTTATAAAAATGTATATTTACGTTTTTTGAATTATTTTATATAGATGTTATTCAAGCAGTCGTAATACACTAATAGGTCGCTTGCCATTCCCTAGTAGTAAATTTGTTATTGGGAAAAGACTATTTGTAACAAAAAAAAAAAAAAAAAAAAAATTATTTTACAACAATAATTGAAAATAATAAATGAAGTTATTGATTGTCATATTTTGCCACTCGTCGGTTCTTGGATGACAATTGAAGACGTTACATTCGAAAAATAAAATACGGAAACCGCCAATTCGGGAGGAAGACGAATAGAGAATAAACAAAGGAGCGAAAGCCGATGTCATCGACAAATGTACTATTGTAAAAGTATTAAATACACTACAGTTTAGAAAAGACAAAGTCCAAAGATCGTAAAATTATGTACGAAATAATATGTACGAAAATTAAAGATTACACTACTGGTTCAGAAGTACTAATTTATTAATTCGTCTTCTGTCATCCAATTTTCCCCCAATCATTTCGACATTATGATTCATATACGATTTACATATGTACCTTCTATGATATAATCTCCTAATAATAGTAAATCGGAAGAGAATGATATTACAGCAGTTTTAAACAAAACAATCTATTTATAAATATTGTCTATTCATTGAAATTTTATTTTACTTAGGAAAAAACGCAATGCCTTAACTTGTATTTTTCTTATTTCTTATTTCTCCTGTTGTCCTCTGAATTTTTAAAATATAGCCATACCGACTTTTTTTCTTTTTCATCTTCTCGCTTCCATTCACCTAAGAGCTCAATTTATCATTTTCACTTTTCTAGAGCTATGTTCTCATCATTTTCGTTGCATACATGTTTTCTCCAAAATTCACTTCATCTCAATCAGTATGTTCCACTGTCTCCCATATTTTTGTGCGTATATCTATTATATTTCGCGCGCCTTTTATCTCCGCAGTGCTGCTACTTTACTACCGTCCGCAGATGTTTCTCTATTTCCAACATCTGGCGACGAAGATAAAATGAACTCGCATCTCATGTTTTTATTAGGAAATGATAGATTCTACAGACTATCAATAGTCGAATATTTTTCCTAATTAATGTCAACAAGTATTATAAAAACAATCGTTTAAATAAATTCCCATTAAATTGTCTTTCTTTATATAAAAGAACTGTTTCATCCTCTATAATGAATTAAATGGTAAGAGGCTGTTTACAAATAGAGACATATAGCCATTAATTAATGAAACATTTACCTTACTCGACATTCTTCCCGCATTACTCGCCTGGTAAAAGCGTTTTAAAAATTACGCGACACTAATTGACAACAATTTCGCCAGCGGCCAAGTGTTTTTACACACTTTTTCGCTCCAGAATTTAATATACGTCAAATACCTTGCAGAAATATTATAATAAATTGCGTTATACCCCGGCATTTTTAAACAAACCCCCAGGGTTAAGACCCGACTCTGTTTTTCCGAGCTACGGGAATTTGATTGTGAAAACTGGCATGATACTTGAGACGAAATTGGCATTGTTAGCACAATCGTGCAAACTAGATGCCGCTGATTTTCTTCCGTGAAGCTCGTTTAGTAATCGACTTTTTCGAAGTTTGCGGAAGAACGACGACGTATCTGCTCTCTTCGGCGGAAAAACTTTTCTCGACGTCACTTGCCAGCTCGAAGGCGATAGGAACTTTGCGAAACAAGGCCTCCTTATTCGTAAAGTCGTGCATTTTTCCTATGCATTATTAGATGGCACCAAAAAATCGTAGATACTTGTGATGCATTAATCTCAAAAGGTCAGGGTTTCAAGGCGTATATTATAAATAGAAAACTAAAAGATTCACACATCTTGAATAGAAAATTCAGTAGCTTTTGACAATATATATTGATGGGTAAAAGGCGATTCTTAACGAGAACTCTGTTTGGACCATAAAACTAATGTGAATCAATTGCTCAGTAGAGCCTTAGATTATTGTGATAGTTTTAATGGAATATTGAATATTGAAACGTCAGTCGATAGAGGAAATGAATATATACTTATATAAAATATATATATATATCTATTGAAGATGGACAATACCACGAACACTTAAAATTAATCGACGACTTGCAAACTTTCGATTGCACGATAGCATGTAGAAACTCGGCACTTGATGTCACATACATGTACAATTTTCATAAAATAAGACTCGTTAAAAGTCGTTTTTATAATCCATTGCACGAGAGATCTAGATTAAATTCAAATTACCCAAATGATGTAAAAAGCCTATACTCGAAAAGCGCTGCCGAGAAGAAATGGAAGCTCGAGCGGACTTGGAAAGCTTGATTAAAATAATGATTAGCAAAACAGCAAGGTGTTGAGAACGGCTGGAGAAGAAAAGAAAGACGAACGAGTGTCGAGAGCGACGTACGGAATTTGCGGGGGAGGAATCACTCAAGTACGGCCTAATTACCCATGTACGGACCTATATGCGCTGTCATCTGGTGCGGTACTTACCGTGCGGCAAGAGCTGTTCCCGTCCCATCATTTTCTCATCCCCCAATGCCTCTCTCCAATTTATCGATCTCTCTCTCTAGTTCTCCTCCTGAATTTCACTATCTCTCTATCTCTGTCTCCCTTTCTGCCTCTAGCCGTCCCCCTCTTCAAACCCTCCGTAATACTCGAGCATTATACGTCGAATCTCGACATTTCGAGCAGTGATTGGCGTATCGACACCTGTCACTACTCAAGCCGACTTTGTCAACTGCAAACTTTAAAACTTTGCTGATGGATATCAGTCGCGTCTGATCTCAACTAATTGTGCCCCCCGTTTACGAGCCATACGTGGTTAATGCCTGGAACGAAAATCGATAGTCCGCTGATTGCAAGGATGAGTAATGATTTGAATTGTTCCGTTTATGAAAAAAAAAAGAAAACAGTTTTCCTTGTAAAGTAAAGTAGGGATGCGTATCAATTAGAAACTGAGTCCTTTAGAGGTGATTTATAAAAAAAATGAAAATGGCACGTTTTATTAAGAAAATTAGATGATTCATGATTGTCGTATGCGTGTATGGTAAAAATTGCAAAAAAATTAATTTTAATACCTGAGAAATGGAACGATTCTAACGTAAACTTCCAAATGTGACCATCGGGGCGTGACCAATAAAGGCTAGCAAACAAAATCCCCACGACAGTAGCTTAACACCGAGCGATACGTTGTACCCTTGCAGCAGGTGAGGCGACAACTCCCGAGAGGTTTATCACCACGAGGCTTTGTTACAGGTAGTTATTGAGTTATCTCAAATTTATCGATAGTATTTTGAGGAGTTATGAAAATGTCAAATTCCTTTGAAAGGAAGATCGTCATGGTTTCAAAACTTGACAATTATAAGATTTAACTAATTGGAAAAATTTATTGAAAAAGAGTCAATAATGAAATCATTTCTTAAATGTTGTCTATCTTGGTTTAAGTTTGGAATTGTGTTGTCTAGTCTTACTCATTCGAAAGGTCGTAAAAAAAATTTTGCCGCATTTATTATCTGTAAATTACTCTAAAATGTAAAAAAAGCGTATAGATTTTCTGTTGGCGCTCTTCAAATGTAAAGAGAGAGATCTTCTTTCAATGGGTATACAAAAGGGTTTCTTGAATTCCACATTGGGCGGTATCAAATTTCACAAACAGTATATCGATATGTACGTTTAACATTTTTCCTTTTTCATACCCGCTCCGTCAATATTTCTAACTTTTTATCGTATAAAACAAACATTATTATAAATAACGCGAGATCTATTTTTAATTATATACGTATATTGTGCCATGAATTTAATGTCATTTCGGAGTATACATAAAGATATTTTCAAGAAGTTTACCCTTAGCGTATTTCGATCACGTGTTCTATTTAGTTTAAGCCAGGTTTAAATCGTTAGAGTAGATTTAATTAGCCTAAATTATTGAACTACAAGTGCCGAGGAATATTCGGTGTAACGCCCAAGTTGACAACCTAATTACATAACTTTGATATATTGTCATTTCCCAGGACTATATTACAACAATCTGAACTTACCAAAGTCCATAAATACCTTATGTATTTACGGATGTAAAGTTTAGAGGCAGATGACCGGAACTCGAAATGCGGCTATGTTTATTACAGTCTTCAAATCGCACGTTAATATGAACGTGAAGTCGTAATGATAGTTATAATTAGTGACCGAATTGAAGTTTTATAAAGCATTTTCAATAAACTTTTTCCTTTTTGGTAAGATGTAACGTTTCACATCACGTGTAAGCAACATGTATTGTTCTATATTTAAATTAATATTAATTTTTTATAAGTTCTAAATAAGTTGGCTAATTTTGATCATTTTAAAGGATTTAGCTGGATAAGCTTAAGTGAATCTGGCCCTACCGAATTGTAAGACGCTAATTTTTTGACATATTTTAGACCAACAAAGATAATTCTAGACAATATGTCAAGTCTTTATGTTGATCTTCTTATTTTTAATAATATTTTTATTATATATATATATATATATTTTTATTTTTTATTTTTTTTTGGTGTCACTGAAAAATTAATGGATTGAATAATGTTAAAACCCATTCTTACAGAGTATTATTGATAAAATTTGAAGATATTGACTGACACTTTTTATTCGGCGTCTAATGATTATCCAATATATTTATCGAGATAAATCTCGTCGAAATACGAAATATCATTATTCTATTCTCTCTATTTTTGTCAATTTTTAGTTCTTCAGTCTTCTCATCACTGTCCGTAAGTTGGTTTTTAGTATTGTTATTTTCGTTGTTGTCTATCTTAATTTTCCCGGTCTTTTCATTGTTATTATCTTCTTTCGTAGGTTTTCTTTTCATGTATTTGTTAACTTTCTAAAGTTCAACTTTTCACGGGTTGATTGTTTTTACAGAAAGACTTTTTAAAGTTCTGTGTTTTGTTTCTACGAGGAACTTCGCTACTATTTTATTGTTTTTAACTTTTCTGACGTTAATTTTATTTAATGTTTCTATATTTTACTTATTTCATCAAATTACACTATTTTATTATTATTTGCTATTGTGTTAACTGAATGTTCGTTAATCTTCATTGTACACATTAATTTTTATTCGATCACAAGAATGTTTTTTGTCGTGCAAAACGTGTATGATAATGATATTATTACGGTTAGAATCGATGTTTCAAATTATGCTGTACCCGGCGTGGGTTTTTACTCCCACTGTGGTTTATCCCCACGCCATTGCACACCCGAATGGGAGTACTTCTCGAAAGTTGGCGGGGACCTGTTATAGGTCTATATTTTGTAAAGGTCCTAGAAATGGTGACGATATGTTTGATGAATATTTTCATTTTCAATCGTTTGATTGAAAATGAAAACGAGAATCGTGAGGATTATATAATTTAAATTAGATTCTTTAAATTGGCAAATAATAAAGACAACGACAATGTTCACAACGACTTTTAAACGTCGGCATGATTCGCCTTCGAATGAATCCATCGATTTAACGAAAATCATATGGTGAGACTCTGATTTGCGACTCCGTGCTGGCCGCAGATAACCAAGAATTTCGAAGGTTCTTAACACCGAATTCGGATACATGAATCATAGGGATTATGGTGACTCCGAAACGAAATAGAAACAAACGATGTTTCGATATTTGACGAAGACGATGAAGTTTAACGAAAACATAAGTCTAGAATTCAAAATACGGATTTTTTGAATCGGTCGGTAACAACGAGCGCGAGAATATATTCGTCATTTCGAACATTTAAAAATATACATTTGTGCGTCTAAGAAACGATAGTCTTTCTAATAACAATTTTTCTTTTGTTAAAGCGATATAAATATGACGTTCTCACGAGTCTCGCAGCAAGATTCAAATATACATTTGATGAAAAATATCGTCGCCATATCGCCCCAATATAAATAAATCTTTATTTAATATTTTCACCACGAGTATTTATTAACACCAATTGTCATCCTCGAATCGCGCTAATTCCGCTTCGTTTTTGAAGTAACAGATACATAGTAGGCAATTTTATAATAAAAACATATATATTACGTTTTGTTGTAATACGCTTGCAAAATGGCAATGTTGTAAATTATAACAAAGGGACTCCGAATATGAAGTTCTGTCGCGTTAAAACTAGTTTCATCGCCTAATTCATTTAAGGTTACATAATTGAACATATTATCAGTCAATTCGGAAATCCATGTCGTATTGTCAAACGACCTCTTTCGATCAAAAGGGTTAATTAGCCAATACCCTCCTCCTCCTCTCTCTCTCCATGTGTGTGTTACACATGCTACATCTCTTTCCATCACTCGTCGCCTCTGCCTGTCTCCGAGTTGGAGTTTGACCCGAATACCTCCCGTAGGTCGCTTGTGTTTGGCCCGAATTTGCCAGAGACTCGAAGTGCAGATATTAATGGTCCTCAGGGTGCGTTCCACGACATAGGAAAGCTAATTTTCGCAGGATCAATGACGACCATATAATCAGCAAAGCTCTCCGTAGGGCCATTTACTTAGTAGCTCGCGATGCCACGCGATCGCCTAACTAATAAGGACAATGTGGCATCCTGCAACTAGTGCATATTCATACATGTGTGGGGCTGATTGTTATTGGCCCATACGCACATCGGGTTCAGCGCGCGCGCGCGCTCGAAACTGATGTAACTTAAGTTTTCGCGGCAAGAAGCGCTAATCTCTTCCGTCCCGACAATTCGTGTCTCTTCATACCGGCAAGTTCTCGGAACTTGTAATTCAATTGTGGAACTTTATCCGTCGACTTACTGCCGTGGCATATATAAGTTTCGAGTACACTATAACCTATATTGAGACTGTTCGCTATTTCGTAACAACTGATAACGATGCGCATGAAGTTTGGCCAAAGTGTTTTCACCTGTAACGCAGTTTTCAATTAGTTTATAAGATAAAATTTCACATACAAGTTGTTTTCACGTATGAAAGCAGGACTTGGCAATTATACACTGCTTTCACGTATCGCGATGAGATTATTATTGTTGTGTCAGATTTTCAGCAATTTCTATAATGACAATTGTTACGTGGGCGATTGTCGATTTTTCAGTCAGAATCCCCGCATTCTTGTCAGAAATTTCAATGGGAAACCCTCTGGTCAAAATCCCGCATAGATCCCACATTTGAATTTTCAATAGGATTTGTGTAGAATTTCGATTAATGAGCAAGATACATTTCAAATACTGAAACCTACTAATAGTCCATTGTTATTACATATTTGTGAGTATATTTGTGAAATTCCGAAATTCTGTAAAATTGGTATTTAAATATTAATGTGTTTAGTTATTGTTGTACCGTTATATGTCTACGTACTCAGTGAACAGTTTGTTAGTCATTCGTTCTATTCAGTAATATCAGAAAATCTGGTCTTCTTCTAATACAATTAAATAAAGATTATGATCATGATAATCCGTTTTAAAGAGTATAACATTCACCACGATATAGGTATAGTTTATTCTACACGATACTCTACCTGAACAAACAAAGCGAGTCCCTCGATCGTTAAACAAAAAATTGTTGGCATTTCAAAAGGATTTTGTGGAAATACGACATAGTCCAAAGTCCCTTTAATAACAGCCCGGCCGTACCGAAAGGCTGAAGCCGCTAAATGCGCTTGAAAATCCATTATAAATTCGGGAGAATTACGGGGTCGAGTTCGCATAGGCAACCCGACGAAAATATCCAAATGTATAGAAGGAACGCCCAGTAGGCCAATCTTGGTCGAAATTAATCAAGACGACGTAATTAGCGGAGCCCTGCCGTGGGGTCATTTCCTACTACGACGACGTAGCGCCCCGGAGCCAATCGTCTCGCTATTAAAGGCGATATAACTATATGTATACTTGCATCTTGAGTCGTACCGTGTGTGCATCACCTTCGTAAACGCGTGTATTGACCGAACTATTAAACACCATTAGGTATTTACTCGCGAAACTTCGACGCCCAGCGGACGAGGACGATATTGGGGAACCGACCAACCAACCGCTGAATAAATGAATACTTAGTGCTCGCCGTTAAGGAGATCGAATCCGACTAGTCAAACGTTTAGTAAACACGCGCTCGATGCATTATTCATTATTTTTAATTAAACGGTACCCATAGGATTGACACTCCGTTTCATTATTAATAAACGATTTACATAGCATATATATCTCTCTCCAGGAGAATATTTCTGATTTCCAAGTTCCAATATTCTGAAGAGATTTCCCACCATACTATACTTTAAACTTTAACGAACGGATAGTATTGATTTGAATAATTATACTTTGTCGAGGTAACTATAGAAAATGTACATTTATTAATAAAAAGCCGACTTGAAGAGACCCCTTCAGGGTCTAACATTTTTACGCAATTTTTAGAACCTTACTTGGGTAGAAATTGCGTTACAACTCCATCTAGGCCCTTCCTGGATTCTGAGAGAAGAATCTTAAATCTGGTTTAGGTAAGCGACAACTAATCTAGATGATTTCCTTCAAGAGAAGTCAAGCTTTCTTAATTGCTATCTATTTTCAGACGGGAAAGTGAGATCGACATCTCTATACATTTTTGACATCATAGAAAAAATACGTAATTGAAAAAATTTACTGAAATTCAAGTCGGGATCTTTTTAATATTTGTAGCTAGATTTTTCAGTAATCAGTGAAAATAAAGCAACTCTTAAAATAATGTCAATAGGAAAATGACGTTTTTATTTAAACATTTTATTAAATATATTTTACCTTACCTACGTTCTTTTAAAGACAGACGGTGCTTAATCTGGCCTTACATCATAGACCAGCTCGAATAAGCTTTGCTTGCTATTTCACGGGATCGGTTAGCTTGTGGCCGGTAAGCTCTTTTTGATCCACGTTCATTTCCCGGGTCGCTTCAAATATTTAACTTTGAAAATAAACTGCCAGCAAACTGTACGATAAATACACCGGCGTGTTTGGTTAATGATTCTTTCTCATGCGTTTCTGCAAGGTATCAGTTCTGGAAGCTCCGATTTACGTCTGTTATAAAGCTGCGATTAATTAATTTTTCTACTTTTGATACTAGTGGCTACATCATCATGGATGACGATACGTTTATGTTACATTTAGAGCATTCCATGACAAATGAACCATTTTCTTTTTGGACATATTTTTTAATTTGGTTTTTTACCGTTCTTTTAAGCAACAAGTGATGAAAATATAGCAATTTTAAATTTTTGGGTCATATGTGGTCAAAATTTCTATACTTTTGTATCACTTTTTCTAAAAAGAACGTTCTAAACAAAATATGTCCAAAAAGTTGTCTACTTGGCACGGAAGTCCCTATAATTGCATATTTGCAAAATATAAATATTACGTTTTTTACATTTCATTTATACGATTTCAATTACAGAAATATCCCTGTCTGATTCGCGGGAAAATGTGATCCATACTTTCCACACTAAAATGAAATATAGTTTTATATTATTTAAACCAATTTGTATCAATACAGATATCGATTTGGAGCTTATTCATGACAATTGATAGAATAACGCTTGAAACTTAATAATCAATGTTCCATATGACAAGAAATCGAATAACAGATGGTCGAGTGGAAACTTGATCAATAGCATAAAGTCCATAAAAAAAAAGTAGGAAAATACGTTATAATTTTCGAATCAGGATACGTAAACTTAGGCTTTCATGTTTTAAGCCAAAATGAAGCCTGAATAGATCAGTGCAAAATTCGTATGCAAATTGAACCGAATGATCTGAATAGATCTAAATCAGATTTGGTTCAGCATCAATGGTACCCTAGTAGAAATCTATCCATTTTTTTCTTACACTATCCATTTCTCCTATGCCTTTGACATGGTAAATATCTGAACTGTCTAAGAATTGGCTAAGAAATGTTTTCATTTCTACCAGGGTATCTGTGCACACATTATATACAATCTTGCTGGAATATTATACTATAATATTCATTTAGAAATTACGAGCGAAATCCTCTTGAGACATGAGATAATTGAGCAAGCAAGATTTCTAAAGTACTATTAAATAATACCACCTTAATATAATGTTAAAGAATTTCAGTTCATGGCTGACAAAGTACTTTGGACAAACGATGGAATAATAAATTCATGAAATCTATGTGAATCTCATTTACGCACCGTATAGAATGTGTTTCTAAAATGAAAGAATCGATTATCTATATTAGGCGTTTTATACGATACTTTTCGGCATCGAATACAATGATAAGAAGTTTTCACGATTGCTCGAATGATCGAATGGGAATATTGGCAGATCTTGCAATATAATTCTGGAACGATTTGTAGATCCAGGACACCTAGCTGGAAATCGCAGCTAATCGTTTCCCGTCAACGTGGTAACCTTACATTTGTGCTTTCTGGCGGAACTTTGCCGATTCACGATTCGTATTGACGATAAGTATTTTCGACTGATCCGTCGTCTGTGCGCGGGAGGTGGTGCATTTAAAGTAGGGTTAGAGCCGAACGCGAATTGTTTTCAAAGTAGGAAATATGTTGTCGGCGAACTTTCGGCACGATTGAACTTTTAAAACTTCCAAGTCGCGAGCAAACATGTGGCCTGCGACGCCATTGGCTTTCCATTGGCCTAACGCGTGAAGCGTTCGTGTATTGAGAACAGAAGGAAATGCTCGAAGGCGAGGGTGAGGAAAAAAACGGAACAAGAAAAAAAAATAGTAAAAGGATCCGTTTCATACAGGAGGAATTGTTTGCGACGGTGGAGAATGATTTATCACGATGTTATTTATCCGCGGCATCTGGGACAAAAATGGAGAAACTGTTGTACTTACAAGGAAGACATAATGATTAATGAAGAATCATTTTTACGTCGAGGACGTGACGCCTCAATGACTATACTTTTAATGATTATTTTCTTTCGATTTTGTGTAATTTCCCACATAGAAATGAAGTCTCGAGATGTCCCTAGAATATCACAAACATCACATTTGAAATATTGTAATTGAAATATTTCAAGAATATTCTGGAAATGTCACAGACGAAATGTCCCAAATGTAACATTCTCGAAACATGTAATTTGCAACATTCTGTACGCATGATTCTCAAAATATTCTGGGGATATCGCATTAGAAATGTCCGTCGGAAATGTCGCCGAATATTTTGAATAAATTATTCTGGAAACATTTAATTTATTGCACAATTCTATACGTATGATTCTCAAAATATTCTGGGGATGTCACGTTAGAAATGTCTCAAAACATTTCAAATGCGACATTGTATCTGCAATTCTGCAATATAAATAAAATATTCTGGAATCATCTGTAACAGCGCATAACTTTCTTGCCATGTTCTGACGAGACTTACAATATGCCATGTTCTGACGAGACTTACAATATCTTACAAGATATTTTACAGGTATTCTCTTAGTTTCTGGAGACATTATTACAACCTATAAAATCACATATTTAATTTTTCACAATTCTCTTGACGCAACAAGTTTATGTAATTCTTTGCAAATGTATATATACAGGACTAACGTTCAGATTGCAAAGAAACTCGAGTACGCGTAAACTACGTTCTACGAGGAACATTATGATTGTTGCGAATTCGGCAACTTATGGGATTTCCGTCTTTCAATTATATAGTCATAATTCCCCGCGCGACTGGATGGTAAATTTAATGCAAGTGCAGCGTCCATTCTTGCCACGAGATTAGGTCGAAGTTTATGTTATTACATATTCAACGAGGACCTAAAGTACCGAGAACTAGAACTTGGAGCAATACTCCGACGGTAGTGGTTTGCTATCGGATCGTTTGAACAGTTTTAGCTGTAAGAGCACTGCCCCTGACGAGTCTGCCACGACCATTCGGACGCGAGAGTTACAAGCAAAAGTTTCAATCAGTAATGCCCTATGCTGATGATTACCAGGATTTTCGATCAAAGTTGCGTTCCATGATCGTCACTCATGATTGCTAACGTATATTCGAGAAATACAATTCAAACTTTATAGATTTTATATCACGGTTAATTTTGCTCCGTTATGCGATGAAGTAGTGTATTTGAGCGACATTACAATGAGGAGCCATTTGGTATGGCATTGATTTAGCTCTTGGCCCTTCATGCAAGTGTATTTATGTATTACGCAAGGGTCAAGTACTCTTCTTTCGCTTATTCCCTCTTGAGATATAAAGTTGTAAAGAAATAAGTAAATTTTTAAAAATGTTATTACCTACAAAATAAATAATTTTAATTAAGAATCGTACCATGCATGACTATCATTACAAGAGCATACGTTAACAATGAATTGAATCGTGCCGTGAAAAACAGAATGAATCTGCAAGAATTTAATTACACTTGTATAAAGTTTTATTTTTCCAGAGACAATATTGTGCGCTTGCACTGGACGAGATTCATTGGTCTTGGTGTGGTGTCTTGAAAAGAGATCAAAGCGTTTGATTTCATGTCAACAATGGAATCAGTCCAAGAGTCGTATCGTATGTGGCAAAGGTAAACGCGACTCTTTGTCCGGATTAAGACTCAAACACCAAAAAGAACGAGTTCGATTCATCCAGGCGTATTCCAGAAATTTGTACAACGAACTGTTACATTGTTTCATCATTGATATTTCTTTGATTAAAAAGAACTGGTCAAGTTATACAAAGGTTACCTTTCTTTGTTACCAACAGCAATCTTCTGGTGTATAAACCAGACAGAAAGTAAAACTTTTCCGACTATTGTTAAAAAGAAAAATGCCGTGTTATCGCGGAATGTTCTGCAATTTAACAAGGGTGGGAGGGGGAGAAATGTGAATTATCGGAGTATATCGTCGATTTGCGTCCATATTTTCTGCACATACCTGTTGGTTATGTATGCGATGATTAAGGGCTGCTTGATCTGCCGAGTTACATAAGCATCGAAGTAACGTGCCAAACATGTATGAAATAATCCTACAAGGCTCTGATGCATAATGAGAACAATTCGTAGGGAAATTGTTTGTTTCTGTATTCAACACAACACGATTGTAACAGAAAAGACAGCAAATGTATTTTGTCCTTATTTTCTGATTCTGCTGCGGTTATTGTTCAATGAGCCGGTATGCAGTGTACTTCTTCATTCTCTTTGCAATGTTGGTTTGACCTTAATTCAAACGTATATCGAGTGATGTGCAATTTTTCATAAATAATAGGACCTCTAAGCAATATCTTACGATTTTCCATATTTTTGTTATTCGTGTCGCATTTTATTAAATGAAAAAAATGTCACTTTTCTTATAAATAAAATTTAAACAATTAGTTTAATTACTTTCAGAATTACAAATTAAATGTTTCTCTATGCTCTTAAAATTACTCGGTGTTGGGTATTTTTATCGAATTCATATTTGCATTTATCAAAAATGTTATCAAATATTTAAAATAGTCTTTCATTCGTTGGTGATCTTTTATTAATTTATCAATTTTCGTAAAATACGTTCATTGTGAATTGTTTTGTATTTTCTAATATGTATATTTTCTTATGTTATAATTTTGGTGAAATTTCCTTTATTATTTCTATAGTTTAGTTTATGTTAATCTTATTATACTATCGACTATATCTTTGTCGCATTTTTCCATTCCCATTTGTTGATATCTATTATGCGTTATCTCATAAAATGTATCTTTGCAATTTCATCAGTTTACATTGGTAACCACGTTATTATTTTTCGGTTTCGTCCAGTTTTTTCGCCTTTTTTCCAATTACTTTCTTCATATTTTTTAAGTTTTCTCAATTTTCCCTAATCATTCTTAGGGATAATAACTTAAATAACCAATTCTTGTACGTCATTTTCATGAAGGAATCAGTGTATGCATAATTTTTTTAATTTTCTCAAAATACAAATTATTAATAACAAAGTTATTTGTCTTCGGTTACGAATATAACGGTTCTACGTCGAACACTAAAGAATAGCCGAGCACTCATTATGACATACTAAAAGAGTTTTAAAAGTTTTGGAATCGATGAAAAAGGTGAAATGTACATCACTATAAGAGTTATCAAATAAAAATGTCTCGTATATGCGGACATTTTTATTCGACGGCGCGATTCCACGACAGTCTGAAAGAAAGAGCAGTAGTGCTACTGGGTATATAAAACTTGAAAGTCGAAAAGATTATTTATGAATCTCGGAGCGTTTCGCTTATGAATGCCGGTACTCTAAGATTATCGTAAAGAGGACCCTTTCCGCTTGAGCTATACAATATCGATTGGACCTAGTGTCGGTGATATTGTTTTGCGGAATGTCCAATTTTCAAGGAAATCTTCACGTAATTAACAAACCAAAATAATATATATATATGTGTGTGTATGTGTGTGGTATAAATAAATAAATAAATATATCTATAAATCTTTATTTATTAAATATATCTTTATTTATTTAATAATTTTATTTTACTTTCATTTTGTAACGTTATTTACATTTAAATGTAATTAATGGGATGCGTATATATATATATATATATATATATATATTTGTATTGAATATCACCAATTGACATCAAGTGTTTGAATTTCGATTATTAGTATTTGCGTGATGTTTTACATATATATATATATATACGGCAAGCCCTTCATCGCGAGCTGGGATATTCAGGATAGACATTTCATCGGAGTCGTCAATTTCATTAAATAGATTTACGCATGATTGATTGGATATGGAATTCAGTTCTAGTGTGTTTTCAATTCTATTTCTTCCAATTGCTTTTCCAAACATTATTTTTTATATTTTTCGAACCGCTGATATATTCAAAATTAAGTAAACTGATTGCAATCAAGTTATATTTGAAATATCTTTCATGTATAATCAAAATAAAATATAATACAGAAATTTAATATTATTCTTTATTAACTTCTTGTTTACATATATTCAATAATTCTCTTTCTTCTGATTTTAAATATCTCTTTTAATTAAAGGATTTTTATTCTTTCTAAATGACGTTTTTTTAATTTCTTATTAATCTTATTAAAAAAAAATCTTAATAAATCTTAATCTTAATCATTAATATATGTATATATATTTTAATGATCCAGTATATATATATATCCCAGTCAACAATCACAGAAGTTATGTCACAATTATGTAACAGTTACATTAAAATGTCGCCTCAAAATTGGCACAGTTACATAACAGTGATTGTGACGTAATTGCT
>JAPYZR010001890.1:0-19146 GCA_030522945.1 Trichopria nigra
TGATCAATAAAATTCATCCCTATAAATTTGTACATACATAAATGTTCCACTTAAATTGTTCATAACAGTTCAAAACCGAGCAATTAGTAATCGAAATGATAATCAACATAACTGATGCTAGATTGCGTATACATTTTCTTGCGTGATGGTTAGCTTCCGATACAAATAATCTTGCCGATGAAGAACCACATCCTGGTCATGTCATTAGACCGGAAACTTGAATTCAATGGTTAGAGTGATATCCAATTGTGTGAATAGGATAGTAGCGAAATATCGCAACCAGACTCGAAGTACTCCACCAATTTCATTGAATTATCCGAGGACTGAATGCAGACCATCCATGTTCAAAGATCTCGGAATGTAAAGATGAATCTTTCAATTGGAGAAGCAGAATCAATGATTGCGTTGATGTCCAAATAGATGTAGACTCAAATATTGCGTTAACACTACTCATGTTCAGACTGCGCGACTTATGTCAAGAAGGTGTCAATCGTCTGCTGGTTATCAGAGAATTGAATTACATCGTTCCCTTCTTCCAAACATGTTGGCCCCACGCACACAACTTTATGCCCACTCACGCACTTAGCGATTCGCTGGACGCAAGTGATTTTTTCAGCTCCAATATATCTATTAATAATGCAAACTATTACGGAATTTACCTTTTCAAGGTAACTACTCCCAACATATACCCACAATCGGCACAACAGTTGTCATCATTAATTGTTCTAGGTTAATATCTCCTCTCTGACATATTACACAATTATAATAATTCATAACAATTGGTATTATGAATCATAAGCAGAAATAAATTTCTCACCAATATTTTCACCTTATTTAACGATAACAGATTAATCAGATATCGATGAGAAATGACAAAGAGGAAGGAAGTTACATTTGTAAAATCCAGCAATAACTATAAATCCAAAACTCTTACTGCGGCGTATTATTATCTGCGGTATCTGTCGGCGAGTAAGTGGGATCTTGCCCAAATTCCAGTTCTGGTTTTGTGTATAAGGTGTTGAACGACAACCGGGATGGTCGAAGGATTCAGCCGAGCACCTCGGACTCAGAGCCGACATCGGTGATCCGGAGTAAGTTGCTAGAGCAACTTTGCCGACAGCTTCCTGATTGCTAGTTAGTCCATGTCCAAGCTCTTCTCGTCGAACTCGCTTCACCATCCGCGCATCATGAGGTGCATTCCAATCGCGTATAGGCTGTACTCTGGCGGCCTAATTGATTTAATTAACGTCCTTCCGCAATTGCCACGTCGTACCAATTATCCGTGACGTCCGTCGCTTTCGAGTACGCCCAGCGCGGGGTCCGAGTCATTAGGACTTAATTCCAAGTGGTGAAAAACCAGCGCATTTATAGCTGGGGATCGCCGCGAGAATACGAATGTTTTATTAGTGCGACAGGTTACGGGAGATTGGTGCTGGCTTTTTGCTCTTTCGCTCCTAGTTTGCGAATTGATTTCTCTGTCTAGGTAAACGAAATTTTAACGTCTAACAAACAGACCATCGATATTTTTTTTCGCTTATCGGTTGGGATCGATCGGTGACGTTTTGGAACGGAAATGTCTGTTCGTTAGGTTCTGAACTTTGCCAAGTAATATTAAGTTAGCAATTATTCTCATCTGCAGAATGTTTCACTTGTTTTGTTTTTCATGGAATAAACGATTCTTGACATTAATCGATACAATAATTGTACCCAATTTATGGAATACCATGCCATTATATAAATCTAGCGACTAATCCGAATTAATCCGGTGAAGCATTTTCTCGTTGAAGCTTGCTATCTCTACATGGTAGCATCCCAAGCATATACATTGATTAAAATGATATAACTTGTCACATTTGCAAGTACGGTTCAAGTTAATACAGTAAGTATATTTGTTAGACATATAATCGTAATAATTGGTATATTTTAGTTATTGAATTAGCGGTCTACAAGAGATATTTTGATCCATTCGTCGTCCACTTATGTCGAATTCATGCAATCCTATAACAGCAGCTGCCCAGCGAAGCGAACACATTACATTGATTTGGATTAAAATGAACACTCCAAGATGATAATATGGCCAAATTGGAACTCTTATTAATTCATATGCAATAAAATCCAATTATTATATTAAAAATGTTGAATGATATATGTACGATTTTGAAGCATTCATGACAGTGCTCGTTACGCATTATCTGATTATGACGTTGGAGGTATATACATATTTTATGGTTATTACGTTGAAATTCAATAGAAAACATTCATATCTGTGATTTGCATGTTTTTGGGCAAAAAAATACTTATAGCAAAATGTGATTTGTATGATCAATTATCTTAAGATGGCCTTAAAATCCTACAAACTTAAAAAATTGCTTTGACAGATCTTGCAGAAAGCAGCATAGTATTTCCAGCATCATCATGAAAATGACACGTTCTCTTAAATAAAAAGCAGTAAGAATGTACGTTAATAACTAATGAATAACCGTTTGTACTTTATTAAGATAGGCTTGACAAATTACAGTCGCTTAATCATTTTTGCATTTCTCGCTCCCGCAATTGCGCGATTCCATCAGGAATTTGCATCGTACGCACAATCTTATACCGAGAAGGCGCCTCGCGGACGGCGGCCGTTGGCCGGTTGATCGTGTCGCTTTTCTCCTTCTGGAGGCTGGGGGCGGTTCGACCTTGACTGGATGTAAATAACAGCAGCAGAAGCAGCAGCTAACTCGTTCATGCTGCGCCGCGGTAGATAGCAAGTGCAGATTGCCCTATTTAATCACTGGTTAGGGGCGGATGGGGACCTTCGAGGGTAATCAGTGTGTTTGTATTTGCGTTCTCGTTTACGTTTACTCGATTCTAAAGTAGCCTGTAGCTCTCTCTTTCTCTCTCTATACCCTTTTACTCTATCGCTCTCTCGATCGTCTTTTTCTCTCTCTGATCATCTTCGTCTTGCTGAATCCTTTATCGGTACGTCGGTCTTCATCTTCCTCGATCTTTGTACATAGATCATACATTTTTTACGGTTTGTTACCATATAGTTCTCTCTCTCTCTCTTTCGATATCATCGCTACTTCCACGTAGTTTTCTCTGCATATGCCACTTTAATGTACCAAAGAATTTGATTGATCATTTCAAGATGGAGGATCCTTTTGTTATTGATAAAGATTTATTTTTTCGTTTTTCTGTCACGTCATTTGACATTGTGCGTAACTAAATAAGAAAAAATATAGAAGAGAAATTAGTATTTAGAATTATGTGCGGCCATACCTTTGGAACGCGGTAATTATGTTAAACTGATATAAGAAATGAATTATGTAACCACAATGTAACATTTATGTAAGGAAAAACTGTGCTACGTAGGGGAGGGTGGTCGTGATACTGTAAGTTACGTGAAAAGTTTGCCGTCATCGTTAACAAGTAGCATGTAGTGCAGTTGTGAAAATTGGAATAATCGCAGTAGTCCTACCACCGTAGACTGTCGAACCTTGACGAGTCTCCCCTATTTGTTACATAATTGTTGCTTATTACGTTCGCTGGCTAGAAATGACCTTTCTAATTCAATTTTGTTTGAAAACATTTGGAACGAAAATTATGACCCATTTTTCCAACCAAAATGTAGGATAAAACATTAAAAACTAATAGGAATAAATAATGCAGAATACAAAAATCAATATTGCATTTGACATTTGCACGTTTTTACAAGTGCGATAAGGTCCTTCATTGCGTTTGCATAATCCCGCGGTATGTCGATCATCTGAGAGTCCTTCACGTTTCAAGGTATGTTTTTATACTTCGAATACGGCGCAATAGAATTTACCTCGATATCAGTTATGCAATATATTATTTATTGCATTTGTATAGCAAGCGAAACTGTCAGAATTTATCAATATGATGGTCTTCTATTTATGACTCAATAAGTACGCTACTTGATTGGATCTACTGACCAATTCGTGACGATTTAGCAGATTACGGAGAATTGGGAATTTATGGATTATCGCAAAAATTACGGGGACGTTTATTGTCACTCATGAAATCAGTGCAACTACAGTGAATATAACGATATCAACGAAATAAGTCAAGAAATAATTATAGCAAGCTGTCTGACTACTTTCCTAATAAATAACTGGCAAGGTACTCTTCAATGTGAACTTCATCTCAGGATCGGATCAAGCGTTACTACGATGTAATCAAAATATGGACGCAAATCCAGTACGGTTTCCAAGTCAATAGTCAAAACCTGTCTGCGCTTACAATATCAGTCGATATTAACCTATTATAAACATTATATACAGGACTTTAAATGATTGTCATAAGACGTGAGAAATATCCCTCTTTCGTTATAATAACACTACAAAAATCTAGATTCCTCGTATTAAGTCATTCTATTTAATCCTTTTTGTCCACCTCTTCATCTTTTCGCTCTTCGTTTCTCTTTTTGTTCATCCTGCTCAGCACCCTTGCCCAAAGTTGTTCGTCTCAGGCATACGGAGCAATCAAATAAGGTTCAGCTGGAGGCGAAAGTTTGCGCGACGGTACGTTAACTCCCACCGTAATCGCCGGTATCACACAAGGCCGCTGCACTACTGTGTATCTGGAACCATGATCGAAAGATGGAACGCTGTATGATCAAGGCGGACCTAATCTACTTGCATTCTTCATCTCGCTGTTTCTGCCGCTGTTTTCGCCCGGGGCGCTGCTCGAGTTTTACTCCGTCGATGGCAGAATGTGCCGCGGGTGCTACGAAGAAGTTCTTATCACAATCAATTTTTTGCTTAATTTTTCCCGACCCGCGAGCGAAACTGTTCTTTCGACGTTTGCTCATAAACGTTGAAGACCTTTCCCAATTACGCGGGAGGATCGAACGGACTCAATTTAATCGAACATTCAATTTTCTTAAATAAGCATCGAAGTATAGTAATTACGACGAAGCGAAGATTCGCATAGAGGGATAATTATGAATATAATTAACTGTATGAAATACGATCCATTGAAGTATAGGCTTTGTTTGATCCGGTTTGCATTTAATTCGCATTCACGGATTATTAAATGTATAACTGTATGCGTAAAGTAGTGGAGTGAGTCATGGATCATTTTAGTCGTAGCCATTCGAAGGTTTTACATCCATTAACGACTTTAGGGGATTATTCCTATGGAGTAATTGCATGATATGATTACTTTGCGCAATCGCATTTAGCGATTACGTTACACGAACGAGAATGACACTCGGAATTCACCACGCACAGCAAGGATATAAAGAACTTATTTATCAGAATAAATCCGATTTTAAAGATTGGAAATTCGCCTCTGACGAACTTCACAATAGGTAAACAATTCCATTCTTCCTCTGTAGCATCGCGAAAAATCGAATCGCCCTTTTCCAGTCCCTTGATGGCGGAAGAAAAAGTAACGAGAGCGAGAAGACGAAATGTCATCGGGGGCATCCGATGCAATCGAGTTTGCAATAATTGGCCCAAATTGAGTGACCTGCCGCGTTGTATTCCTTTGTTCGACTGACGAATCGATGGACTTCCTTCCCCGTTCGATAAACACAACGGACCGTGTCACCGTTGCAGAGCAGCCCGGTATAATCACATTCTATAAACATCAAAGAGGATTTCTCTTCCCATGTAGAAACAATACAAACCAGTGACTGGCAGAGAGAGCACCGTCCGTTTTCGTAAATTCTAAATTCATCCCTGTCATTTCTTTTCGGGCCTGTAGCTTTTATTCGTAATCCGAGGTGGATAGCGAAATTAAATGAGCAAAATCGCATTGTAGCGTGCGTCTTTCATGTCGATTTAACCGAGCGGGGACGCAGATAACTGGAGCTTTGATGAAAAACAATTATTTGGTCATACGAATCGATTAAAGCGATTGCGCTGATATCCACCAATTAAGCGGCGGTTTTGAACCGCTGGAATTCGACTGCGCGAGTTTGAACGAGTCGCAAATGCACATTTGTATCTCATATATCAATTAGTGCACTTAGTGCTGCACTATCATGATTTGTTGCATGTCAGGAAAGCATTTCTATTCTATTACGTTTCTATTTCTGATGATAACGTATATTTTTAACATTTGATTATTAGAATCGTTAAATCAATTAACGAAATATTTTCAAGTGATTCATCGGTGGCTTGATGACTGTGTATTAAATTGAGGACAATTGCGAATAACACACTGATAACGGTTGCGGTTTATCGACGTTCATTAGAGTGTCAGTTCATTTACCTATAGTATAAGGAAAATACTAAGGTATTCTTATACCTTTATGAGGTTATGTATAGTTATATCGCAGCACCCCATGCAGGAAGACAAATACACATCAACACATTGAACCTCACAATTGAGAACCTCCACTAACAGCAATTTAACAGTCTTCATACTGAAAATACCCACGTGGGATCTTACATGGGTTACAATTTACACATCGAAACCTATGTGGGAAATGGTAAATAATTAGGGAAGTGGGAAATCGCAGATCGTACTGGCATTTTCCATTCGAGATATTACCTATGATAAGTAGGAAGTCACAAATAATACTGAAATTTCCTAAATGGGGAATGGAAAATCACGTGGGAATTGGGAAATCGTAAATCGTCCAGGAAATTTATCATGTTGGAGCCTATTTCGAAAATTAGGTAGGAAATTTGCATAGATGATTACAAACATTATGCGTGAGAAAATCTAGTGGGTGTAAAGCAAAACGGATGAACCACATAATTTTCAAAAGAGACATACATATGGTGCGTCGATCACGGAAACACTGCCTGATGGTTCCGACACCTAACGACAGAGGTCTATAGCAGTATCTAAAAATCCATTATCTTTCCTAATGACTGATAAGTTAAAGAACTATCCCAACGTACTCAAAGGATAGTATATATGTTGATTCCATGACTGTATGATATTAATTACAAGAAATGGAACTTCCAACCGAGAAATTTTCATTTGCAAATATCTCTCTGAAAAAGCGGAACGTGAAGTGACCAATTGAAATTTAATGCCTCCTTCATTGCTGCAATTTTTCCGACTGGCCGAGTGAATTACACAATGCCCAAAAGATTCTCCAGCGCTCCCGCAAAAAATGGGAAAGGGATGAAACCGCAGGGAAGCGTTTTCATTTGAGTAATTCACCGAGACAAGGTAACCGAACGTAGGTGTCGCAATGTGACATAACGTATCGCGTGCATGTAGTCTTAATTGGATTGGAGTTTACACGAGAGAAATGCATTATAAGCGCCGACTCCGCGGCGTTCTCACTCCCGCGAGGGTAGTACACGCGCTGCGGCGCCGCCGCCGTTGTTATCTGGGTGGAAACAACAAGCCACACATCCGGGTCTCTGCAAGTAATCAGACTAACATGAGATGCGGGCTCCATTCCCGACTAAATTCTCGAGTCTTGAGGCCGAGTTGGCCCGATGTTGTCTCGCTTCCCTCGGCCCAGACTATAGGAATACCGTCGCTCCTTGGCTCGCGTTAAGTGCAATATCCGGGACAGACATTTCTGTCAACTACGACGTAATGATTCCCCGATGTCTGTCGCGAGATGCTGTAGCGATCTTGCCTTACTTCAGCAGCGACTCTGTTTCAAGTAGATTGTTTAGTTCTTGGTGCATTGCGAAATAGGTACATACGTACAAGGTAATGTACGGAGAAGGACTGTTTTCACGTTGAAGCTTGGAATTCGAACTGCTGGCTGAGATCCGTCAGTGTACATTGCTGGGAAAATGTGGATTTACATATTGGGTAGTTCTTGCCGTTGATTGTATTTACCACACTGTATGTAGATAGACCTCAGAAGCCTAAGAAAAATTAACTTCCAGTCAATCTTGTTTTATTAGAAATTGGTCAAACAACGTCCGATTGGATAAAAAGTATCCCCTAGGTTTGTCATACCATATGACCCTATGAGGATTTTTTTCCATTGAATGATAGTAAAACTTCAAACGGCATCGAAGCAATTCATTTCACTAGAGAAATCAGTGGCTTCTCTCCGTAAAGTTGGTCGAGCTGGCCTAAATTATTTGGAGCAGGATTAATTCATTCCTAGACTTCTCTAGTTTTCTCGATATTCTGCTTTACACTATTCTCTTTCCCTCGTTCCCTTTCGAGTCTCGAGGGTAAGAAGTCCCGGTTCAGCCATGAATCGCGGATAATTACCAGGTTTACTGCCATCTTGATTCTCTGCTAGACCCTACCGCTCGTAGACCATCGACTTATCTGACTGGAGATTTCCAATGAGAGTTCTAACCAGGTTTTCTCTCTTGCACTACATCAACCTGCAATCGTTCATTCATTACGAAGACAACGAAGAACATTAGATTGCAGCGATGTTAAGACTTGCAGGAACAAACTGGAACTAATTTGATTCGCTATCTTTTATTCATAATTTTCAGTGTTTCGTGTTCGTGACATTTAGATTTTTTTGTGATATTTCGAACAAATATAAAATGGAATATCGAAAAGTATTTCTTGATGATTACTAATCAAGCATATGATTAAGATGTCGATCACTTCAAAACTTGCAATTAAGAAATTCGAAAGTTAATATTAATTCAATTTTACTACTTTTACTTTTGAAATGTCCAATATTAAATCTACCTGATCTTTTAATATTTCTTCCTCAATCGGGAAATCTTGATACTTGTCGTTCCACTCACCTTGCGAATGACGCTTCCTTCTGCAGGTGTCTGAAATTCAATAAATAATGTCGTTCTATGGTATCTCGGTTGAAAATGATATCGAACTGCATTACGGTTATCAGTCGGGAAATACGGAATTAGTAATTCTGGTTGATCTGCACTTCCCGGCCTCAACCAAGAAATCAATAATACTTGACGTAATATACCTGATCAATATGTCTGGTGGAAAGTTATCGACATACATATGTGGTATTTCGCTTACGGGAATACATTTATTATCGTATCGAATATCATACTGCCAATAGAATAAATTATTCATTCGAAAATTAAATATCGTTTAATTACTGGAATGAGAGATAATGCAGTTTGTCTAACCGGAGGTATAATGTCATTAATTCGATGAATGCATACCGATTTCTTGCCATGAAATATCTGATTTTTGATCCAGAATATGCAATTCTAAAATGTGTAATCACCAAGTAACATTTTAAAAATGCTAATATGTCAAATTTTAGAGTTAATCGAATAATATTGACGAGGGTAAATCTGAAGTAATTTCCTCTAAAAAAAAATTTAAAAACAAAAATTTGGGTTTTTGTGTCATTCGTGTAATCGTTAACATTCAATTTTCCCGTAGTACAAACCGAATTGGGAAATTGTAAACATTCGCGATCGTTGATTGGTTTCGTAATTCCCGTGATTCATGCTGCGAAGGCACCACCGACGGACGAGCTAATGCTTTTATTTTCACGCGAATTTCTATGGTGGGCTTTTACCAGATTGAAATTCTAGTTGTTCACAACCGTGTTTTGGCTTTAACGAGTGTCGTTCATGAAAGGGAAGCACTTCAGCGCTTTTTCGAATTATCTTCACGAACGCGTGTATACGTAAACGTTCATATACGCCACACGGGGAAGCCCTAGTACATGTAATTAAAACCGATTGGCTTTGTGACGTGGGACGATAGTTGGGTCGATGGCGATCGTCGTATGACAAAAACAGGATACGGGCCGTAAATACGTCTGCTATTGATTCAGTAGTGTCCGACTCGAATTCCGTTGTAACAGAATCTTAATTATTAGGTGCCATTTGATCAACTGCTCATTCATTTGATCGAATTTTTTTCCCTTTGTATACTTTAGATTTTTTCTATATAGGGATTGGGAAGAGTCTGAATTATCATCTGAAACTTGAAGCGTGTTAGATTTTCACAGATTGATAATTAAAAATTAACATTATTATATAGAGTTGCTATTATTTGCTATTTAACTTAACATTCCCTAGTAGAAATCAGTTTGTAAATATCCGGGCGTAAGCTTGGCCCTGACTCGCGCCTGGATATCTATCTAGGCGCGAGTCAGGACACAGATCGCGCCCGGATATTTGGGAACAGATTTCTACTAGGGTTGTAAATTCAGAAATATAACGTTTCAATAATGTTCTTATAAATTTTAAATCCTTCATGGTGGTTACAGGATGAATCTTAATCCTTTCAAAACACAAGCAAAAGTAACAGAGTGCAGTTAAATGTCAAATTAAACGTATAAATATGTAATATATAATATGAATATATTTAAAACGAAATTTAATAGCAATCTACGTAACTTTAAATAATCGCGAATTCTATATATACTGAATCTCGTTCACGTCTTCGCGTATCAAATCGACTCGATATACAGTGTCGAGAAAAAATAATAGGTGTAAACGGAATTTACATTTAAAATGTTCGCCGCTCGAAAATGCCGTGACGTGATTTGAATCTATCTACTTTATCACTGTTTCATCGTGTAACGAAGAAGAAATTCTATCAAATTGTAGTCGTTACTTTCAATGCACTGATTTTCTTTTTTCCCTGGCAAAAAAATTAAAGATAAACAATGAATAAAACGTTTAAAAAATTCTCTTCCCTCTAACTAGAAAATGACGTTTAAAATGGCCGAAAATCGAGAATCATTGGTCTTCGCAATACTGCGTGAATTTTAAATTACTTCCATTTCTAAACATCTAATAACATGGAATTACTTGGTTCTGATAGGATTTGGCCCACTTGACCCTCAGACATAATATTGTAACCATCATAGCTATTTGAACGAGTAAAACCTGAAGGATGTGAATAATATATTTATAGTCATTGACACATCAATGTTTGGGCAAGGATGTGACGTGACTGGAATGAACATATAAATAAGGATTGAATCGAAAAGAAAGAAACAACTTTTGACTCTTCGAAGTGTAAATGTTTCTTATACTCCCGACAATCACTGAACGTCCATTGGATGTCCATACGTTGAATTTTCATCCATTCGTCCAGACAGTCAGGCTCACATCAATGTACATCCTTAATACGTACAATGGACGCCCAATAGACGTACTTATGATATTTGGGCTTTCGATAAGTTCTTTTGGCCTGCTTCAATCTGAAAATAAACTATCAGTGTGATTTATATTTGGAAACGGCAGCTAATAAACCTTACACAGTGTCTGTAACTGCAATCAGGAAAGTACAGTTTTAAAATAGGAAAATGAATGTACAATGAATGTAAATTCCAAATTTTACCCAAAAATGAAAAACATCAGGAACAAACTATGAAATCATTTAAGGGGATACAACCCGTTCTTCATTCAAAACCATTTCGTCGTTGTGTTCCTGACTCAGGAACAACTTTTTATGTTATTGTTCGTGCGAGAAGTATTTTCTACTGGCAGTCGTGTACATTTGGTGTCATCGACATCGGACAGGATCGTATTGATTTTCTCAGAACACAATGTGGCAGAGGTAAAATGAGGTTGCGAAGACAAGCGTGGAAATGAGCAGAGCTTGCGCGACATCCGCGCAGAGAACAACGCAGTATATACTACTTGCCCTCGAAACTCAGTTATGCTACGACGTCCAGGTCGCATTACTTGCTCGACTAGGATGGCGGCGCATCTTTGTTAGCAGACCTGATTGCACTGTTTGAGTCCCCGCTTAGCGATGCCCCGCGCATACAGCCAACATGCAGAATCGCTTTGTTAGTTCGAGCTTATCGCGGTGTAACGAGAACCCGCATTGACGTACAGATGCGTCGCTGGTGCACGTCTCTTTACTCCGCGAATCTGTTGCTTGTCCCAAATCGTGACTCGTGATGCGCGCATTTTCTCCCTCGGGATCCGTACAACGGCACTTGCTTCTTGTAACGCCTCGCTCGCCCCTCGTCACATACGGAAATGTTACTTGCATTTACGATAATTGCGTCAGCTGGCAGAATCGGCGGGAGTAGTGCTCTGCAATAAATATCAAGGCGTGCATTTTAATGCAATCAATCTCATGGATGCGGACGTAAACAACGGACGGGGTTCCCCTAGATGCATCGGGGAAAATCAGTAGTCCACGGGAACAAATATTATTCAGAGTTTACGTAAGAAAATTAGGTTCACGAAACTTCATCAAGTATTGCAGGAGTTGCACGTCTTGGACGGTTATATGTATGAATATTAATTCTCATACGATGTTGCTGCACGGATATCACGGTAACATAATTCACTTGACCCGCGTTCTCTGTGTTAATATTGGCAATGGTTCGTTGCGACTGGAACGAACTCTATATCCAATTTCGGAAAAGACGTATAGTTATGGAAAAATAGGTGACGACATTGATTAGGCCAACATTTGGAAGACTGTATAATACCTGTCTTGAATAGCAACAACTGGTGCGTATAGGTACTGGAAATTCCAGAAGGTCTACTCGGTGAATAGATCATTAGTGGTGTCAATACGTGGACAGGGCTGGCGGTATCACCTGATGGATCGTCATTAATTAGGATTCTTTGTGGTACGAATGAATCATGAGCAAGATTGTCACGTGTGCACCAGTACTATTGTTTTTGAAAAAGCAGAATTATCTTCTGGAAAAATAAGAAACAGCATTAGGGACTTTATATTTACAAGGACCAAATAATCTCCTCAATTTTGCTGATACATATTTGACTAGATCATTAAATTTCAAACCCAGTTAGATCACCAATAATTTATGTTCAAGTTTTAAGACCATGCCCCTGGACTGAATTTCAAAGGGAATCACATGACTGGTTAATCAAGGGGAGGAACGTAAATAATTACCATTTTCCCCCCATTGGTGGTAGCGTCTTTGCGCCTGAGAACCTGCAGTCGACGAACATTGAGTGCGCGTCCAGTCGTTGAATTATGGATATTTGCTCGATATCTCACGCTTTAGGCGTGGCGCAAATGTCCCTCGCACGGTTCCTGCCACTGAATCATTATCATGCGGACTCGATACTCCTCGAGCTCCCGGTAACAGCCTCCTGCCATGCAGACGCATCCATCTTACTCGCACCAAGATCTTGCGAAAGCGATTCGTCCGATTTTCCTATTTCCCTTACTTTCCTTGATTTACACGCTTTCCGGACACGTACTATCCGGTGATCGACCAAGGGCCTTCGCGACTGAGTTTTTGAGAAATGATAGCAGGATTTTCGTCCTGCTAGGGCGCAGATCTTACTTATACGAAACGTACGTTCATTTGCGTAATTAAAGTCTGAGTCTACGAGGCTTTCGGTTGAAATAGATAAGAGGATTCGGTGCGACCTATTTCACTTGAAATCGGGCTATAGTAACCGGTGATGTAATTGCGAGATCTTGAAATATAAATTTTCACCAAGAATATGTATTATGTTAGTTTACATATATATTTCTTTTATGTTGCATTTTTACTGCGTTCAAAATTAAAATTTGAAATTTCATTAAAATATTCAAAGTTTCTGCAGCGATCTTCTCGCGCAGTTGCAGTGTCGTATCTGAAACAGCAAGAGACGTAAAAACGCCATCTTTTAAGTAAGTGAGATGAGCTAAGATAAAAAAAAAAAATTATGTTTATTTTCACCGCTTCGTTCTTTGTATGAATTCAAGTTTTATTAGTTAGTAAAAACTTTTTATTCCGGGGAAACGTATCAAGTTTTTACCGTAAAAACGTATTTTGCACATCATTGCGGAGAGCGATGAGCTTGCCAATACAAAAATAAGACGAAAAGAAAATGTGAAATGTAACATGTGACATGGCAAATGGACCCTGGGCGTCCATTGGAGTTTCAACAGAACGAATATTGGATCAAAATTATATGAATGGAGAGCTTTTTGAAATGAACATGCAAACCTGATTTTCTTTACGGTCATTCAATATTGAACTGCAGAAATAACAGTAAGAAACAGCATTCTTCACGTTTAATGAAAAGAACTTCTCAGAGCCGACCTTCGGGCATCAAATTGACATATCAACATTTATGCGTTCGTTAATGGACATGTTCCAGGAAGCGAATGTGAATTGATCCCAGACAATGGTAGGGTCCGCGTTAATTATCGGTAACTGAAGTATAGATTAAAGTCAGTCAAAAATCGGAGGAACGTCGAGGGCATTAACAAACATGAAATTTGCCGCCATAAAAAGCTTGGCCCCTTTTAAGTAAGCTCATTAGCATCTATAAATTGAGATTCCATGGAAAATGATAAGCCCCCAGTAGCAGCGGGCCTTCCATCAGAGTCTGGACGGGGCCCTACGGCATTCGGCGACATTTTAAATTAGGTCGCCGCGATGCTCGCACCTGGGGCAAACGGCGAATGAGCGAAATCAGTTTTATTTTATCTTGGTGGTTACTTACTCGCGTCGCGTATGGATGCAAATTTGCTTCATTAGGGTATCGAGGAGACGACGTGGGTCGAATACTTCGAGCTTGTCTCGCTCGACAGAGTGAAAAAGAGGGAGTGAGAGAGGCAGGGAGAGAAGAGGAGCAACGGGAGGCTCAGCCTGGAAAGGTGGTACGATCCAACAACGCCGCAGGACACTCGCTAACGGCCGTGGTTGTAGTGCACGCCGATATGCAGGAGGAATGCACCAATTAAGACAGGAGGAAATCGCGTGTCTTCATTCGGACTCGAACGGATGGGTGACTGGGAACACGATAGAGAAGAGGGCGAGACAGAGAAACCATACGATCTTCTTTCTCCAGTACTATTTTCGTGGCTCCCCTTGTCGTTATTTCTCCTTTTGATCGTGTCTTTTTTGCTTTCTTCTACTCGATGTGTCCTCTTTGAGAGTCGTCGATCGATATTTGCATATTTGGCACGGTGGTATCGACCAGCATCGAATCGTGTTCTGGCGCTGCGCTCGAAACCGATTACTCGAAATTGCGAATTAAGACGTTCGCTGTATACTTAATTCTAATGGCGTGTACGACTGCTCGTGCCTTGCGAGGTGCTGCTTTTGAAAGCGTTTCAGGGTAAATAACCTTTATCCTTGATGAACAATTAGATTTCAGACTGAAAGAGCACCAACATCTAACCGGAACGTCTGGTTAAATTTCGCAATGTTATTCAATGGTTATTCCAAAGCATTTAACTTGATAACATTTGGATTTGTTAAGGTCATTCATCTTACGCAGTGAAAATCTCTAAAGGCCTCCAACTAAAGATGCGGGCAGACTGCCTGAGTACACCATCCAGTCCTAAAGAGGCAGTGGTGTGGCAAAACACATTATGTATCAACTTTGGTCAAGTATTGGTATAACCTTTCCATCACTCGCGAAAATAGACGTATCGTTTTAGAGTATATTAAAAGGATCATATGATTTAGTTATGTGGTATATTTAAATTTTATGGAACGCTTAAAAAAAATCATGTTCAATTTTTATTGTTGGACGCGTACAAGTGGATTGGCTAGATTGTAAATGAAATTTAATGTAAACTACTGAGAACGTGCACTATGTGTAATCCCAAAGCTCGGGGTTAAATGAACCAGTTACACGATATTGGCATACACAACTGGCAGCAAATATCAAATATTGTCCTACGGACCGTGTATCGCGATAAGGCGCCATCTTACGACGTGGCGAATGCCCGGTCACACGGATTTGGTCTAGGATGTTGACATTTCGTGCGACAATATTGCACATATGTGATAACTATTGGTCCCTTAAATGTCCAGTACCATTATAAGTTAGTACAATTCCGTTTGGATGGATATTTTTTCATACTGAAATGGAACTTAGCGAATAATAATCGTGGTCGAGTTTTAATATTAATAATCATTAACGTTACTATTTCGGGTAGTAGCGTGACATGGATGAAGCAATGTTTTCAGTTTTCGATGGTGAATCCTAACCCTTTTAGGATTATGTTTAGGGATGACGAACTATGAAGTGTTCCTAATATATATTTTGTTGATCATCTCATATAAGCGTACATAGAGATTTAAACGTCATAGCTTAGATGTACTAGGCTCCCATGAATTTATTCAATATCTGTTGCTAATGGTATCAGAATATATATCTCCAATGGCAAACATCCAATCAGTATTAGACATGCTTATATCGCAATGTCAGATGTGTCCGTGACTCTGTTTAAGATCATGGATATACCAACACTGTTCACTTAAAACACGTTCACATTATGAAGATCTTCAATAATTTTTCATGGTTATGAAATATTTTTCATATTCAAATCTGGGGTTATTAATTGTTCTTCCAAAGAAACCAGTCTATGTTCATCCTAAAACTGTGAAAAACATTATATATATATATATATATATATATATATATATATATATATATATATATTACGTTATATTTACGTATCCTTGATGAATATAGCAACGTTTAGGTCAGGAAACGAGAGTCGAGTGTAAAATATCATATTCCAGAGAGCAGACGCATGCAAACCACATTGCATTAGTACATAGCCAGGCACTACATAACTGAAAATACCCACTGTGGTTAGACTGCGATTTTCCGGTGGAAACGCTAATAGTCTCGTCGTTTGCACATTGCGTGCTCTCGACGGTGTATTATGCAGTTTGAAGAGTCTGTTCTTCGGACGCCGCGACGGGACTAATCCTCCAGCTACTCGCCTCCAATTTTGCATCTGTGTAACCAACACTATGTTAAATTCTATTGTCCTTGGAATTACGACATGCACTGGTCTAATTATCCATTTTTTGTTGTCGAGCGCACATTTTCACAAACCGCTAACTGGTTAATGTGTCCCTTGTACGAAATGATTGAAAGGAGATAAGCATAATGTTCAAAATGTTCCTCTTTGAGGGGATGTGCTCCACAAATGATGTTTTTTTTGCGGTGGAAAATATTTACGATTTTCCCAGTTTGTAATTGACTGACGAAGTCTACAAATATTTTGTTACAGTTATCAACCGAGTATTCGTCTTATTTTATTGACAAAAAATGATCGGCAGAAATTATAAATGATTGAATTATATCATATGAAATATGTTAATATATACAAAAAATTAATATCTCGAAAATCTCTCGATGCTTCACAAACTCTCATACGGTATACGTTGAACTGAAATTTCGTGCTCCTCGCGGGCAATTATTTCGCGAAACGTTGACAAAAGACTTCAGTCACGGCGTATCAGCGGTAATTCGTCTTGTCGAAAGCTTTTCACCAGAGCGATGGGACTTTTTTTTCCATTCAGTTGCGTGCAAGTCGTCTCGTAGCGATGCATTCCTCTGGTTCATTGGCTGGGCGAGATAAGGAAGAGAACGAGAAAGAGAACGACAGGCGTATAAAAAAAGTGTACGAAAGTTAGAGTGAAAGGAAGCTGGTCCTCATAGAAGAAAAAGATGCAAACACGAAGAAGCAAAGATGAAGATTCGCACAACCGCCGAGGCAGTTTCAGCGAAAGCGGGCGGTCGTGCCGGGCGAAAGAGGCGTAAAAAAAACAAAGGACGCATAAAAGACGTAGCCAAAAGAAGAAATCGCGAAGCGAGGTCCGGCACGATCTCAACTTGGTCGGATTAGAAGAGGCGAAAGTCCGGGAGAATGGCGATTCTCCCATTAAGCAACTGAATGCTCCTTTGTCATCGAAGATGTTGCTCCATCTGTCTGCACAATAGCACTGCTGCGCTCCACGGATAATAAGGCGCATTTAAATTAAAATGACTTGCGATGCGTGATAACGCCCGAGAGGATCAGGGCGCAAGACAAGCGGAAAGTGAGAAGGAATACGATACAGAGAGACAGAGAGAGGAGCTGAGAGAGAGAGAGACAGAATGTGTGGTAGAAAGGGGGCATCTCGTTGGGAGGATAGCTTAATATAATCAACTTAGAATTCGCTAAGCCTAATTGAATGATAAAGCTTCCTGTTATCGGTCACTGTTTGTTAACGTAGGCTTTTCGGCAGCTGAGTAATTCCATCGCGCGAGATGATACTTTAGAAGTGATATATAAGCTTTATTGTATATTAATCTTCATGCGATATTCTCATTAATTTCAGCAGCATTAAATACACAAATGAATGCTTAAATTTAAACTATAAACGCAGCGTATAAATAATGCCGCCCAATTAAACGGATTATCAAACTGTTTTAACCATGGTTTAATCTGAGTAGGTTAAATTTTTCAATAGACAATTAAATATTGTTTACATTTAATCGTAGTTTAACAAACTGCGATTTCTATGTTATTTATTTTATACTTCGTAATCGAATAACATCTTCATTTTAATGACATTATGCAGTATTGCGGGGCGATTGATCGGTAACACGATGATAGTAAAATATAAATATTATATGAGCCCCTTTTTAAGAGACAAGCTCAATTGATTTCGTTAATATATACTACGAATAATTAATACATTCATTAATATAATGAAATATATATATATATGGTATTTTTCGGTACACCGTGACTAAGCACATATATAGTTAATCAAAGTCGGTTGATTAAAATTCTAATAGATTTGTGGATGACTAAATTTATATATATGTATTTAACTTTATGCAATTGCCAGAAACTAATCATCAAAAAGCCACCCGGTTTAATATTACGAATTACATGTAGTAACATGTAAATTAATCAATGTTAATTAACTGAAAGTTAGAAACGAGGATGATTAATTCGATCTTCCGATATTCACCATATTTCGTGTCTTTCGCAAATAATAGTAATTTCTTTCATTTAACGAATATGTGTAATTCGGCCAGGCGATACTTTAAATTAAATGCAGCTGCGTGCTTTGTCGAACCGCAAAATTTAATAACTAATGAAAGGGTCAATATTGTATCACACGGAGGTTTTGAATAATATCGAGGAATATTTCAATTTCATATTCAAGACCACTAGTATCAAATGGCAGACAAACTAATAAATATGTATATCATAATACTTCACAAATAATTGTTTAACTTTGAAATACATTGCAACATTTGTATTATACTGTATAACAGGAATGTATATAGTTTAACCGAACATTTCAAACTGCAGAAAGAAGCATCGAGGGCAATTGCGATTACATCATATAAAATTCGTTTGGTTTATAAAAAAATAATGAACGTTTGGTATGTTATCTGATTTCGAGCAATAGACGATCAACATTTTATAAACGTATTTCGAGTATAAATATCAATATATAAAAAAGTCATGACCTGCATCTCGCAAATCTCGAAGTGATTGTTGTCGGTATAGCTTCGAAGCCGATTGGTCGGCATTCGAAATGAA
>JAPYZR010001891.1:0-37446 GCA_030522945.1 Trichopria nigra
GCAAAATTTCGAAATGGGGGTGGGGGAGGGGGTAAAATTTATTATTTCGCAAAATTGACTTTGAATTTGATCGGATCGGGTTACTCGGGGGTTTTCGGGTTCGCTGAAGTCAAATTCAGTATCAAAAATGCAAAATTTCTGCCAACGCAGTCGCGAAGTATATTGAATTATTGAGGCCCGAAGGGCCGAATCAAGACACACTTGCGAGCGAAGCGAGCCGGGGGTCCAGGGGGCAGAGCCCCTTGGTGGTAAACACTAAAAAAATTGGGGTTTACACCCAATTGGGTGTCATTTCGGACACCGAACATATTTTTTTCTGTGAGGGTGAGAAAAAAACAATCCTTTCAGCCAAGACTTTGAACCTGAAATTTATTAAAAACTTTTCTCAATTTTTCGAAATTTTGGGATTGTGATTCTAACAAAATTTCAGCGTATTCTTTCATCAGTTCTAAGAATTGTTTGTTCCGCAATTAAATTTTTTTTTTCGAATTAAAAAATTCCTGAACTTCTCGGCAATTTTTTCGCGTTTGAGCCGCCATTTTGGATGTTTTCACCTTTATTTTCAAAATTTTAATATGCTAATTTTAAAGTTCAAGTCTCGAGGATGGGATTTCCTTGCTTCAAACGGAGATTCTGAAATGATTTCGACGTGGAGAAACGAGATAAAATAACAAAATTATTGATGTTTTTTTTTTTGTAATTAAGAAATATGGAATTTAAGAAAGTCTCGTAAAGATTTAGAAAAAGGTCAAAATTAAATTAATCAAGACTTTTTTTAAACGTCCCAACAAAGATAATACATGCATCGTTTTTGCATTTGTCACAATTTTCCGACGTGTAGAGCACATAATGCCGAAATGAGTACGTGTTTTACTGCGTGCGAGTAAAGTATGAGCGATAATGAGACCAATAACTCTACCCGCAAGCCTCTCACGTGCATCGTAACTGCTGGCCCATGTACAAATGGTTCGAGGCGCTGCACTCCTAATGATAATATATACGAGTCGCGTATACGGAAACGCGAGACATCGGATTTCTAATTCCAATAAATTGGTCCACAAGAGTCGTGCCCGCTTAGACGTATTCGTGAAGTGTTAGCAAATGGACGAAATTCCTACCGAGAGGAGGAGCCGGACGCGTAAACGTCGAGGGTCGTCGGCAGTTAAAAGCCCCTATATCACGACGGCTCCTGACGAAACATAGTCCGACAGATTTTCGGGGTTAACACCGTGCGGTAATTCCATGCTGCATTGGAATTAATGAGGATGTTTAATTTTACTGCCCTAGTATTCGTGTTCTAATTTTGGATCGATGAGAGCAGCTGCGAAATCACTTTATATTCATTCATTTTTCATTCATTTTAGCGTCGCATTTAACTGCAAAGTAAGGAGAGACGGACATAATAACGTTTAAATTTCATATTCTATTGTTGCGCACTGGTCTATATGTACGACTGCATGAAGTAACCCGCATACATTTTGCGAATAATAGTAAAAAATGTTATGCGTCCCTAAGGTCTCGGTAAAATCACAAATCCTTAGTTATAATTGTGAATATGTGGACTAATCAGTATTATTCTGTACAGATCTATACACTTTTCGGAATTCTGTATGAACGACACGGTAATGCCATCTAACGTCGTCATGTCGAAAACTATACTTCTTCGCAATTTCATTTTTTGGGTTTTAACGGAGGATAAAGTGAACAGTTAACATAGGTTTGCAATTAAAGTTAAATATAAAACATTGACAATCGGGTTGAATACAGAAACGATTGACTTCGGTAAGAATGTTGGAAGTGAAAATGAGAGTGCGGACATTGTCCCTATATTTATCGTTATTTTTTTTCACGAGGAAGCTGGAACGAAAAGCATTTAAGATCCGATATCAAAACTTGTCACTAAAGTTTATAATCCTTGAAAACTTTCGCAAGCCAAAAATGTGCTCTATTTATGAAAAAAAAAAAAAAAAAAAACAATTGAATATTTCAATCGTACAATGCAAAATCAATATTCGGAAAGATGAATAATAAAATATTAAACTTTGAAAAATTTCAGTTAATGACCGTGGATGAGCGTGTAAAATACGAATGACATCCAACTGATTTTATATGAACATAAAACTTGTCAAATTTCACTGATAAAGATGCAATTTCTGTTAAACTGTCAGATTTTCAAGCTTAAAGCGGAACGTTCGCATCCTTCGCCGCTTAAAGCAGAAACATATATTTAAAATGATACGATATTATCGTAATTGCTACAAAACTTACAAACGTTACAAATTGCAAGCACGAGTTTCTAACACCGAATATCCACCGCTCTCCGAAGCGAGGTCCAATTATCCGTTTAATATCATTGAAGTGGGCCCCTAGACGATGCGGAGGATTTCATCTAAGCGATATTTTCAGCCGCGTACGAAACCGAGGAGGGAAGTAACGGCCCAGAGATAAATCAAGCCTAACACCAGAAATCTCTGTACGAATGATCGGTGGTTTTCTCCGAAATACTGGGAGAAGAACAAGCACTTGTCACATTTGGCAAAATTACAGTCTCAACGTGTGCGTTATGATATCGATTTTGAGAAAAATTAATCCCGCACGGACCTGGTGTGAATCGAAACCTTTTTATTATTTAGATTACTTATTTGTAGACCTATGATTAATATATCACATTACTTGTCATTGGAAAATTGACGTCCGTGCTGTTATTTTATTAAATACTTGAAGGGACTTGAATTCGTAACATATTTTCAATTCTCGCATTTGCTGACTCGCAAAATGCTTAATTGCGGTGGGATCAACATATTTCTTGAAAAAGTCTTACAGTCGTATTATATCCAGAATATTCCGCGAGCTTCTAGGCATGACAAAGTACTTGCAAAACTTAGGTTATAAATACTGAAAGTATTAAGCCCAATGTCGACCCGAATCCAAAACGTGAACTCGAATAATCGGTTGTCTTTTTCTGTCGCATACGGCAGACCAGGACAGAATGGCAGAATGACATTGGCTTCGAGTTCGGGTTTTGTGTTCTTACAATAGACTATAATCAATAATTAAATGTACATTTATATATATATATATATATGTGTGTGTGTGTGTGTGTGTGTGTGTGTGTGTGTACTTTATCGGAAATATAATTTGCACAGTCGGGTACGTTGATATAGTTTTCATTGTTTGCAAGGCACAATATTACGATTCAAATCTTGTATCCTCTATTAGTCTATTAATGTCTGTCGTGATGTACCTAGTAGTCGCTAGAACGACTCGTACCATCATCAAACGATTGGTGGTGATTACTGCAGTTCAATATCAAGCAATTATAATGAACGTTGAATCCAACGGGCACTGCTTTGAACAGTTCTGACGATGCATAAAAGACAAACAAAATGTATAGCTGGGCAATGATCACGACTACAAGATTGAACACAGCAACAACATTAATACAATTTTCAATTAAATATATTTGAAAATATATTTAAAAAAAAAGAAATTGCAATAATAATAATCAAGTCAAGCAAGAAATATAAGAGCCCCGCAGCTCTTTTGGAAATTTCTTGGAAAATGAAAAATTATGTCGACATGTACTCATTTCCTTGAAATGTCTTTATTCGCAAAAAATGCCGCGTGTCACGCGGTAAATGACATTATACGAGGTGAAAAAAATATCCATATAAAAAATAGGATTGTTATGCAAGAAAAATGCTTGCCTTTCTGCTAAACCATGATTGATATATGAACAAAAGAAATTGGATGTAGACACATTGCAATGTACACCCGCAAAATTATTAGCTGTTCCGAACTACTGTGCGTGTGTGTATGCGCATTTGAAAGGTTAATATTTTAATGGGTGACGTTGAAACGCGAAAACTCTTGAATAAATGGCCTCTGGTGTGGACACCAAACAATCCACCGATATTCCAGTCGACTTCGCATGAATAGGAGATACAAAATTCAAGTAACGGACGCATGACTCTGGGATGAGACTGGATAGATAAAATAACAGTAATAAAATATAAAATAAACGGATGGTCACATCGAGTCACTTTACATATATGATCATGACGATTATGAGATGGGTATAAGGAAAAAAATATAATCTTCCTGTAAGAAAAGCGAGACGACATTAAATTATATTCACTCGACGATGCCCAAGTGCCTTGTAGTAGGGAGAAGGATGGAGGTGAGTGCATGGATTGGGACAGGGTCTACATCTTGCAGCCAGGATTGTTTGAAGTCAATCCTAAGTAAATGGGGAATGGCTGGAGTGTTCATTAAATTGTTAATCAGTTTATTACATTATCAAGAATTGGTATGTAAGCTTAAATCCTTTCTATTAGTGTAAGAACTCGCCTTTAAGCGTTAATGTACTTTGAAGATTTCAGACGAGTAATCAAATCGTTTATTGATTAGTAATCAAATATCTTTTGTAAACTCGTATGTATACTTCAAGTGTCCCTTTTATCTGAAACTGAAAAACCTTTCAAATGTTCGTCTTTGAATCTATAATACAACATTGTACCTACCTCGAAAAGCCTAGTTCGCTCGTTCTGAAATTATCTGTAAATGCACCTCCATGCTTGGAAAATAAATTCATCCGCAGTATGCATTAGGACAATACGAAAATAACTCGCGTAAAGTTTTCTTTGTACATAAATCCGGGTAGATGCGCCGAATTGTACAGCGACACTTAAAGCTCATTTCTGGGTAACAGCCGCCAGCATGAGGTTTTCTCTTGGTGTCTAGTTTTCGTGGAATATTGTAATACTCGCGGCTTTTTCCATCTTCCAAAGGAGCTCCGTTGCTAAACGAATTGGAGGCCTGGAAGTATAACGCGACATAATCAAAACATAGAGCTCGGCGTTTGTCAGGTACGTCGAAAGGATGAGATTATCCCTCAAACGCTGGATTCGCAATCTCGCAGTGCATGTGTATCATCGTGCAGTTTGCTGTGTCTATGCCAGGAGAGCGCGAGGCGGCACACCGCGCTACAACGACATCTCGTCGTCGACGAGATGACGGGGAAGAGAAGAGTCGAGGAGCCCTTGATTACGCGCATAGTCTGAAACATTTCAACCAGCCGTCTCTCGTGCCTTATATACAAGCAAGGCTGTGAGAGCCTGCCTTTCTCTCGGTGTTACGTGGTAACTCACATGCCCATTTGCGACCCACCCAAACTCGAATTTACGTTTGCTCTGTGGTCGCTACATGGCCCTGATAACGAGCATAATTATAAGGATGTAAATGCGCTGCTGTCCGCTTATATATATATATATGTACGCTTTTCATATTCGAATTGACGTCCTGCAATTCGGAGAATAGGGTTTCAATTGCATTTATAATACTTGTTACCATTAACCTTGTCACTCTCTCGTATGTACTATCAGTTAAAAATACTATATTTGTAAAATTTACTTGACTATTTCGTCGTCTAAGAAACGAATAACGCAAATTTTTGTCGATAAAGCAAACTGTCGGTTTCGATTAAATACATAGAGTGGAGTCCGCGTGCTTAAGAAATTTGATCTTCTAATTAATCTTGTGTGTAACGAAGCTTTCGTGTTCAATTAGTTTCACTGTTCAATATTGAATGAACGTTAGATCTGCATCATACGGAAGTCCTTCAGGCGTCGAGCGATTAAATTGTTTGGGTTTGAGTATGACTTGATTACTAGGAGCAGTAGTATACGCATTTAATATGTATCAGGGATATTGATAAATGCTTCATACAACTTGTAGTTGAAGTTTTCATTAATATGGTTAACACGGTTACAAGCGGCAATTTTTCATACAATTTTAAGTAAAAAAGTGATTTACACAATTTCGATACAACAGCTAGGTTAATGACAGCGAATTATTTTCAGTTGGCCCTTGGGGACTATGCAAGTACACTTGGACGAGGGGCAAACGGATTAATCAATGGTATACCATAATTTTAGAAAAAAGTTGATATTATTTCATTATAAAAAAAGTAAATCGAATAAATCGAGTTTTATCAACAAAACACATTGAATGATCGAGACGAGCTCTAGAATAATCCGACAATTTGAGGGTGCAATCTAAAGTGATTCGGCCGATCAAAATTCTAGCTTCGCCTCGATGGTCAGAATAAGTTTTTGTTTAACTGTTAATTATACGAGTAGCGAACTTCAGAATGCAAGTTCTATTTGCAGGTAGCTCTGGTCCAAGGTAAAACATTCATCCATTGGTGCTTGTTATATATTTCGTCGTTCTCCAGATCGTTCTGTCTTGCATTGATGATTTAAATCGTTTGACGTCTTATTTTTTATTCCGGTCTACCAAAATTCGAGACACAAGTTCCACGTGTAGTTAGGGTACTGAAGTTACTCTGTAGGTTAATTCTAGATATTGCATTGATTGACTGAGTCAGTTTTTGTCTAAATTTCATTTCCTTCAGTCTCCAAATTCTCGTTAACAGCTGACCAATAAAATATTTTTGGCTATAGTCTTCAACTCATTTTTAATATTCCAATTACTGGACATTATTTACATGAATTGAATTTGATAAATATGCCATAAACATAAAATATTAATTACTTGTACAGATTTTAATCTCTATATTGAAATTTGTATTTATATAGTCGAGGATTTTATCGTATACGAACATGATCATCATTTTGTATTGTAAAACAGTTCCAATAATCATGTTCCGAACAAATTTACAAGATATTCCAATTTTGCGCCTGGAAACCAAATTTACAATTTCGCGAATCCGCGAGCGACCTTTGAGGGCTTCCAAGCTGTAAGTGATTCCCAGCGTTTATTAACAAGGTTTCAAGTTTTAAACCGGAAAATATTTCACGAACTTGGCAAATGCGATAAATGGCCATTGATTCCACGTGAACGTAGGTCTCTGCATATTCCTCTTTCATAATCATTTTTTGATGGGGTCGTTTTAAATAACTTTGTAATATTCGTCATGACTTTATAAGACAGCGAAGAGCGGGGAGACTTCTTTCCAACTTGTTGGACTTCCGTCTTCTTTCCCGGCTCAAAGGGCAATTTGAACCTTCCTCTATCCAGCGCCGCCAAGGGCGTCAACCAAGTTTTAAGCCAATAACGAGCTGGTGGAAGAAATTAAAGCACGTCCCCGAGAGCTAGTCACAAGATTCACACGGTGAACCGCTCTGCACGGTCGGACGAAACAAGTGGCTAATGAATTATTGAAACCGACGTGCGGATTAGACTTTCGCTTACCTTGCTAAATTGTTTCTCAGAAGATACCGCCGCTACGCGAAAAGCTGAAAGACAAAGTATTCACGAGCTTCTTCGCAATCGCAAATTTCGGTAAGTATGTGAGATAAGATTTTCCACGTCGAAGAATTACTTTAACCAATTATCTTAACTATTGAACATTAATTGCAGACTATATGAATAATACACATTATAAAGAGTTAAACGAAATATTGTATGCTCGTTAAAAATTATCCTTATTAATAATAATAATAATAACAGTAATATAAAATTAAGTGGAATGATGGGGACCATGATCCAAGAAATTACGTGAATAGGTAACTGAGCAATTATCGACTTTCAAATATTTTAAGGTTCGATGTATGGGATTTATTTAAATTCGATATAGCGATACGCTCGTCGCGTACGTTGGAAAAACATATTTTGACAATATCTTCACCCTATCACCGCCCATCCATCCTCTGCCAATGTCTCGCGGCGCGTGCATGTGTGTGGATCCAGGCAGTATTTCACTGAAGTATCTAAGAAGCGAAATGAAATGTAGAGAGCCCGAAGCGTGACTCGAACCCGTATGAGACGTACCAGATGGTGCAATATTTATTGCCACCAAATGCCGATATTCCCGAGGCTACTGCAGATACCGACCTATGCCGTTTATTAATAATTTCACCGTTCGACAGCTAACGACGAATATTAAAATATGAGGTAGCAACGCGGTACCTGTCTTCGGCTGCTGTTGGTTGGCGGGATGAGGGAATACGACGATCTTCTCGCATTAGCAAGTACTTCCGTCTCTCGACTATTTATGCGCACAGGCACATAGGAGGGCTCTAATTACTCCCCGAAACTAGACGTATTAGAACGGTAGTTAGCCTATCCCCATGCGAATCGCAAAATACCCTTATTTTCCCCTTGTACGGTAATTCTGAAACTTCCGTGTAATACGCTGGTTATTGATTAAATGCAGTTAACGCGCGTATATAGGATCTCTTTCGGTTGACGAGTCTTGGAATTCGTGTTCCGATAACCCACATACACATAAAATATTCGAAAACAATTGGACGTATCGATGACTTGTATCCTTCATACTAAAAATGCCCATTTACAGGATCCCATGTGAGAATTACTTGCGGAATCCTACACATATAAAGATGTGTTTTAGGTCGACAAAATTCTGGAATAGTTTTTATAAAATTTTAAATTATGTCAGTCATTCATGTTTTTAATGCAATGGGACTATTTTCCGAGAAATACAAAAATTGGTTGTACGGGATAAACAACGAAAAATCGCAGATATTATACATTTTTTGAATTTCTTTCTTGATGTGAAGTTTGAAAATGCGTAGTAACCATTTTTTGGATACTCTAATTATAAACGATAATACTTATAAAAAAGTTGTCCACATTAAGGGACAACAATAATATTGAGAAAGTGAAGGCTTGAGACTATAGCGATTGTTTCGAGCGTGAAACAGATTTGAAAATAATTGTTTTAAAGAATTTTAAGATCTAACAACAGTAAAACTTATCTACGATAAACATAGAAAAGTACTACTTACCAAGTTTCGATGTTTAATTCACCAGTCGCCCTAGCAGGTCTTTTTGTTCTGTACTGATCTCGATGTACTGATCTCCAGTATATTGTTAAATATATTGTAAGTTTATATACTCTACTTGATATGTCAAATAATCCATCTTACGGTTAAACTTACATTTATATATACAATATATATATATTTATTTATTTATTTTCAATTCCAATTTATTATTTTTTATTATGTAATATTAAAAAAATAACAATAAAACTTTACTAATTAGCGTAAAAAAATGTTTCAATATATTAAACTAGAAACAAATTCTAAAACATATAGAGATTTTTGAAGATGATCGATTACAATTATGACTATCAGATACACAAAATTCAACATGGCGGAAGATTTCGTAAAAATCGTTAGGATTCGACTAAAAGTTGATTTGGAAGTTTTGAGGATTTGACATCACATTTAATATAAAACTTAAAACGAACCAAAATGATGGATTTAAAAAAATGTAAAAAAGTTTACATGACAATAAAGTAATAAATAAAAATGTATAATAGATATTCGAGCGATTTTTAATAATTGTTGTGTCATATTTGATCTGCAATTTTGAATTTTATTTATCTGCAGTTATATTTGTAATCAATGACTCCAGAAATCCTTATTCATTAATTTCTATATATATAGTTAAATATACATTGTAAAGTTTTTAATAAATCGCTTTGGATTTTTCGACAAAATAAGCGTGTGAATATGTTGAAAATTATGTATTAAATATGTAAACTATCGAAATGATCTACAAAATTTCGATAATTGTTAAGTATAATTAATAAGTGTTATGTTTTATTACCTCTAATTATATTTACAACAATTTTAAATAGTACCCTGGTAGAAATCAGAATGTACAAAATGTAATTTTCGAAGATCTAAAAAATTCTAAAATACTCTTCAATCAATTTGAATCATGGAAAGTCAACAAGTTGTCATGTCCATTTTATTATTTTTTATTATGTATAATATTAAAAAAATAACATTAAAACTTTACTAATTAGCGTAAAAAAATGTATGTTTTACAACTTTTAAAATACTTTTTATAACTGATAAATCGTTTCCTTTTGTTTGTATTTGTTTGATGTTTGTTTCGTTATTCATTTCGAAAAAGTAACGTCGTGTAAAAAACTCGTGGTTTTATAGTTTTTATTAAAAAACGAAGTCCTAAGGTTAGAATTTCTTCTTTATAGAAGAAACTATATGTTTCTACATTTATCTTGAAGTCTTCTCCAAACTAACCTAACATAATACGTCATCTTCTGGTATTGTTTATGCTTTTCCTATATCTTACATTGACTTATACTTAAAGATAACATTTAGTTTCGTGTATAAAATTAGTCATCGCATAGATTACATACTCATGATGTCACGATGAAACTTGGCACAAACGCACAGTTCCCGACACACATTAATTTGGGTGAATAACGAGATTAATTCGACTTGCTGCTTTGAAATAAATTGAAATTCGTTAACTTCCCTGAGCAAAGCTCCGTTGTCCCTTACGAACATCTCTTGCATAGCATTCAATCGGCTAGAATTCATTTATTTTCGCACGTTTTCGTACTTTATTTATCTTATTTAATTTGTTTAATAAGACGTATTTATTATTCTCTGTCACGTGGAATGTCATTGTTTCGCCAATGGAAACAGTTCCATCAGAAATTGCTTGTAACATCACAGTACTTATTGAGTATGAATATTTTTTTGTTTAAATTTGGTCTTAATGAAGTTCAAATCATGAGGAAATATAAGGTTGTGTAAAATTTTATTAAAACGAGTACACTTTCTTAGTGTTATGACGATAGACTAATTTATAAAATCATCGTTACAATATAATTGTAACCTTACGACTATCCAAGTATATCAAAAAATGTGATGTTTTCAATTTACAAAATCATTCAACTAATTTTTAATTACAGAATATTTCAGTATGCTTTATTAATTTTAGTAAATATTTCTAAAACAAGTAAATACAAACTAAAATCATTAACCGTTAAATTAAATCATTAGAAACACAAATTTCCTTCATGTCTGCTATGAATGTAATTAGCTTTTGCAGAACTAAATGTATATATGAATTATGACTTGGATGCCTGGTAACAGCAGCAACGAACATTCAAATCAAATAATTCACGAAATATTTCAAAAGTTAGTCATACATTTAAAACAATGTACAGAATATATGTGACATCTACTAAAGTATAAAAGCGTTAGATGTCTAAAATTAATAAGTAAAATTTTGTACGATAATTTATCATCGGTCTTGTTCATATTCGCACAGCTGTTAATTACGTTAGAGTTGAATAAATTATGATATGTTAAAAGAAAGTTGTATTTTTATCGAAGGAGATTACTGATTAATGGTTACGATTTTATTTTGTAAATTATGAGATTTTAAAGATACGCACATATAAAAAAAATGTTGAATTGAAGTGGAACAAATGATATTTATAGAAATTGAAGTAAAACCTTTTAAAATAAACAAATGTAAATTTGTTTTGTTTAGTATTATTTCAAGTACACGAATCTTCACTTAATGAAAGACAGTACCTTTTATTGCATTTATATTAATATCGATTTTTTGCAGGTATCTCATCACGAAGACAAAATATACATTAATATAGATATCATTTCGACGCCCTTCTTACTCGTTATATATATATCAGATTATCCAAACTGTCATTTTTTTGTAATCTTGTTATATTTAGCGAAGGATTAGTCTTGTTAAAAGTTGCTTAAAGTTACAACCTAGTATCGAAGGGATTGCGGTGCATCTGCAACAAGATCCGATTACGTATTTGGTGTAATAATAATTATTATTCAAGCATACAGACGCATGTATACAAATTGGCCGGCTTACTCGATTTCCATCCCTATGTGTGTTTCGAATTTCCTATCGTTTAGCACATTAATCTTTGCTTATGATGTTTGATCGTTCAGTTTAACACGTACAGCTTTCTCAAACTTCTAATTGCATACGATATACGAGCATTTTATAATTATATGTATAAAAACATTATACTCGCCATTCCTGCGTCTTACTGTTTTTTATAGCCTCTATAATCTCAAAAATGTTTACGTCTGCAGGCGCTACTTGTTTGTCTTCTCTCACCGCGCGCCAATAAAAACAATGAAAATCACTTGCGTGGAAATGTTTTCACTACTTGTAAATTTTCTTTTGGCTTCAATAGGATTTGGCCATCTTTCTTTTTTACACTGTACCGTCTTGTACTCGGTAGTCCGGACCAGTCTGCAGTCAAACAATTCCGATTTATTCGAAAATACCCTAAATCGTCCGCCGCCTCTTCTCGAGCAGGAAAATCCCTCTTTCCCTCGTAATCTTTTTCTTCCTGGCGTCACCCTTTTTCCGTTTCCCCCTACTGGTTTATATATTCTCGCAGCAGGCTTTACAAACTCCAACTCGAGAAGCCAGTTTAGCGTCCTTGCGCCATATCTGATTTCAATGTGGTTCAGTTACGTGCCTCAAATCAAAAACACGGACATTATTTCCGCACGTGAGTCCCCCTGCTCTCCTGCCTAACGTGCAGCAAGTACGTAAAGAACGTCTTTCCCCGCCCCTCATTGTAATTCTTGACTTTCCGCCCCCCTCATACGTTCCCGTCTGCTTTTCCTCATTCTGATCCCTTATGTAAAGACGACTCTTAATGCTGTTGATCAGTTTTGATGAAGCACTACTGGACTGATCGTCACGAACAACTCAGTTGCACACATGTCCATCTAGATTTTCGTAACAATACATTATCGAATTATTCATCTACGAACATATCTTTATAAATCCTGTAAAATATTTGTCATAAGCGTAGCAATGTAAAAGAAGCGATACAGGGCTGGCGAAACGGAAGGGCGCACGTATAGAAGAAATTTAACCATCAAAAGAAAAAAAAAGAAATAGGGTTGAAAGATGGTGCGTATATGTTCTGTCAACCTGACGCTGAGAGGTAACTTGCCTGCCAACTTATAAGACAAGCACAATTCCGTACAAGGATATTGCATCCCTTCCACTTCCCCACATGTCTATTCTTTCAACGTTCGTCCACCCTTCCATGACTTCTGCTTTCACAGTAGACCTATACTGCTCTCTTACATCCTTTTCCTAGTGGACGATACTTCGTCCTATATTAAAATATATTTTACAGAGAGATATAGAAGAGACTGTCAGTATTATACGAAGGGAGATTCTCTTTTCGAATATCGGAAAAAAAGGAGCCACCGCGACCGATTCGCTCCGAGTTACCCGGAGGGAAAAGGTTAGAGATGAAAGAGGTGGTGGCGAAATGGGGGAGAGTGCGAGATACGTAACGGACACGGCGTTTTAACCGGTTGGTCGTATCTTCTTGCTCGCTATCGAGTTTCCACCGTTAAGCCAAACCTGGTATGTTCGTCCTGCGGACTTGCTCGCGCGTCGACGTAAAAAGCGATTCGGACGACGTGACGAACGACCTCGCGAAGGTACCGAGAGGACCGACGGAAGATTTACTTCCCACGAGACTGTTCTATAAGGTGCATTCGTCGCTTCAGCAGCTTCATCTTGGTGTTTGATACTCCCACATGACACTTGATTTCTCATTCTTAATGAACACTTGATCTTTCCCATTTGCTGATGTCATCCACAAAACTCGTCATTTTTCACTCGGTCGGTTTAAATTTCGCTTATTACATCTTCAATAGTGCCCAGATGCCTCCATATAGACAATTGGAGGTGCAGTCTTTGTCAAACAAGAGTGTCAGTTCAATTTGCAAATGTTAATTATTTATACAATTGACGATACGTTATCTCAATACTAATGTAGCAATAAGGTTAGACCAATTTTGTGCCTCTACATCAGAATACTTGATTAGTTTTAGGTTTCTTTGCTATAGTCGTGTTAGAACAATATAGTTGATGTTTTAAGTTTACATCACGTCATTCTGATCACGTATAACTTCTTAACGGATGTTCACAATAATGGGGTTTAATTTGTTTCACATTCCAAAGTCATCTTGACTGTTTCTCCTTTGTTCTTATATCATTCTTTATCAACACATGATTCAATACATCCATTTTTTTAATAGAATGGGAACAATTCTTGGAAAATGAATCATCTTGTTGACAATATTTGATGCCATTCAATTAGATCAAGTGTTTTGTCGAAATGGCGTTCTCAAGATATCAAAATAAATAAAAATGATATAATATCAATTTTATATCTTTTTTAAAAATGTCGATAATAAAAAAAAAAAAAGAACGACTGATATTTATTGTCCAAACGTTGTTGAAAGCGAGGATATCAACAAAATCTCATATTTCGAAAACACCTTGACATGTGTTTTCATGCCGAGCACGTATCGATAGCAAGAAGGTGGGGTCGAGAGAAAAGGGGATATCTCAAAAATACCACCTATATACCAGTAAAGGAGCGACCGTTTGGTGGATCATGTGCCATTTACTCATTCTCGGCTCTCTATATTGCCAGCCGGCGCGACAAATCGTAAATCGATAACAAAATCCGTCGACGAGATTATATTTTGAAAAAGTGTTTACGAAGATTAAGGGCGTCATTACCCTACATATTCCCCCGCGCTGCGATATTAGAGCGGCTTATAATATAGGATATTATAAGTACATTAGTGAGAAAGTAACGATTTTGTTGCTAGAACTAATAGATTCAATAACGTATAGTAAATATCTTTATAAAAGTTTTTTCTTTTATTCTCAGTGTAATTTAAATAAGCAAAGGTTTTTATAATTTTTAGCTGATATTTGCATGCAGATTTTTCGATCGAATAACATAACTTGTTCTGGCATTATACAATATATGTTGCATCTTTTTATTAAAAACTTGGATGGAGTCGTATTGAATGTACTAGCAGATATGCTTTAACAACGAAATAAACAGTAATCTGCCGGATGTAATATAAGCATGATCGCTCTGCACAAAATCCCAGAGAAGTTTTTGCAGAAATTTCATTCATGGAAGAACATTCTTACAAAGTAAAAAAATTGGAGCAAGTTTCAGTCAAAATGTCGATATTGCGGGGATTATTTACAATATACAGGATAATGCCCACGGCAACGGAAAAAACAATAATGGTTGATATCATGCTTTAAAAAAGAAGGTTGTATTACATACATATAATATTGGTTTTTACTAGAATATATATATATATATATATATATATAGGGTGTACCAACCACCAGTACACCCCATTCAAAAGATAGGGATGAGATTCTATCAAAAAATACTGCAGCTATAGAAATATAAATTGTAACTTTCGTATTTACACATATATTACAAAATTTAAATCCATCTTCAAATCATATAAAACAATTTCTGATAGTCATTTTTTCTTATTTCTTATCAAGAAAAAAGAGCATTTCCATTCTACTGCCATCTGTTGGTACGATATTTAACTGTTGGAATCTCTCTGTCGGTAATCCTTTGTCTTCGGTCGATCAGTAGATTTTTTTACAATACGGCTGTAGGTACGTTAGGTCTAGAATCAAGATTTTGTCGATATTGCAGGGACCCGTTTCGTTCTCAGGGTAACACCGACCATCACTCCATAAGATAAGATTATCGCTCTTGCAAGTTCCTGCCATTGCCACCAGATATTCGTACTGTTCCGGAAATAGAACTCGATTGTCGTCGATATGTATGGTTCGACTACTGACCAACATAATCGAACTGATTATTAACAATGTAATCTTTCCGGAATTCATTATCCTATATAATTATACTTTTACACAGTTTCCTAATTTGTTCTTATTCGGAAATCTTCAGTGTGCATTTGACCTACAACAGACAATTTCGTTGTGTATTAGTGAAATATTTTATATATTTTCAATAAGATTATTATTATTATTATTATTGTTATTTATTTTAATAAATGTTATTATTTTTATGTTAACTAAGATATACATTTCTTTGTGTTCTTTCTATCTTATTGGTGGTTGTATGAGAATATATATTTCTATAAACAAATTAAAATTGCATAGCCCGCACTAAAGACGGTGCGTAAAAATGCATTTTAATCCCTAGTTGCATAATATACTATTTTACCTATACATATAAAGTGTTATATTAATACTACTATATTAAGATATTATATCATTTAAATGATTGAAAAAAAAACATTATTTTGATATGAAGTTAATTGTTTTTATTTATTTGTATGTTTTGTAAAACACGTAAAAAACTATACTTATGTACTTAAATTTATAATTTGAAATTCCAAATGGAATAAATTAATATAAGCGATACTCTAATTCATTTGAAACACCTTATATTCAAAAATTTATGTGCACTCTCGGCCAATTGTAATTTTACCACCAACATTTTTTACGTTTTTATAAAAACAATGCGAATTATTACTATTATAGCTGGCATATCTGTTCTAAAATATTTCCGGAAACAACGACATTAAGGTAACAAAAAAATATTTTGTTTCCAGTCAAAATGCTTTGATGCACTATTTCATTGTTCTATTTCAAATTACATTAAGAACCGTCTTGTGTATTCCTAACTATTTCCTAATAATATAATTCACCTATCGCACGATGCATCAAATGTAAAAACATGTATGATTCCAACACACAATAATGACAATATATAATAAAATACATAAAAACATTTGTAAATTTTGAATTTTTCTTTCAAGTTGGCGCATACGCATGCGGATTATTAACACATGAAAAGTGTATTATATATGATTACGATTACCAATCCGTTATCAACAATTCTTCGTAAAACTAAAATTGAATTTACAATGTTTTGGAATGTACAAAATGTTGAAATATATTAATGTGCCCTCGATTTTCTACAAACATACAGTATATTTCGTGCCTAGGGCGCAAAATACAATGTTACGCTCCATACGAACGTTATTCGTTGCTACAGCATTTTTGTATGACTTCCACTCGTGTACAAAATCGCATTTTGGGCTTGGTGTAATGGATCATCTACCTCAATGTATCGATGTACCCCAGATTTTTGTCTTTTGCATGTGAAATAATAAAAAAATAAGTGGCGTGCACTACTGATGAAATTGGTTCTTGTGTACTATAAACAAAAAAATACATACAGTAGAGTGCAGATGATAAACTGGCAATGTCAGGACTATTTTCGAGGGATTTGAAACATATTTGCAACCTTTGTAAAAATCTCTTGAGCCGATAATGACTTTTAATCTCCCACATTCTTTGAAACTGATAGTGTTCATCTTATCAGCGACTCGATTTCATTAATGTTGAACAATTTTTTATAGAGAGACTGCTTTGATTAATGCATATTGTTAATATTTTTCTCAAAACTATATTATTACTATAATAACAATCCTGAAGCTAACACTGTTATTAATTGTGTGACAATGAAGTTTTGCCATTAAGTTGGTAGGTAGGGTAACTTATAATGTGTCTATCAACAGCAACGTACAAAAGGATAAAATGTTCAATGGCTAGAGAATCGTTCATTGTTTTAATTGCATAAACAAACCACTTATTGTCTGGATGTTCTCTTTCAAATATCCAGAGCATAAATATTATTGTTCGTTCATCCAAAAAATTGCAATACGTAATTCAGTGCAGGAACGCGTTCGCGATACTATCGGCCTGTTCGGAGGAAGGCTTATCTGCGATAATCCCAGCACCGTGTTTGTCGATAGAGGATTAAAGCCTCAAGTCTAATACCACATTCCGGCAGCGTCATCGTGAGCGGAGGATATTCGAGGAAGTAGGTAGGGTAGGATGCTCCCGATTACTTTCGGTGCTTTCCGTTAGAAGGTAAACAACATACTCGCGGTCTTGTGCAGATCTATTTGTTCCTCTCTCGATACAACGTCCAAGTACACAGACTAATGAGCGTCTGCTGATTCCGATATTTAGGTCAATAATCGGACGGGCACGGTCAGGTCTCCCATCGATTCGCATGCTCTTAAGATTCATTCGTGCTTGCGAGAAAGACAATAGTTAATGGAACATTTTTAATTGGAAAGCCGAGGGAATTGTGGCCGGACAAATTATCGTGGGTAACTGTGGGTATTCTGAAGCTGGAGGTGGAGTAAATAATAAAATAGTTGAGCAAATTCGATAGCAACGAAGCCGTACGGTGACTCGAAGTCGCGTAAAATCACGTTGCACGGCGATCGCACTGGCGCACACTCAACATCGCATTTCGCGGGAAATACGATTCTCTCTGCGAAGTTTGAACTTAATTTTCCAGTAAGGCGGAACGACGATGCGCACCACCGAAGAAATAGCCGACGAAAAAGGAGGAAACTGACTTTTTCAATTTCTCCAGCCCTTACACTCTCTGAACGGCGCTCTTGGGCAGCTTCCCGTACACGTATAGTAGATCTATATACAAAAGTCCGTCTAGGGCGAACGCGTACCGACAGTGAAAGATATCCGCTTCATTTATGGGCGAGTGATCGATTGCATCGTGACTCATGAATTCTTTTATCTTGCTTGCTTGCTTATCGTTTTTTTTCCCGGATTCCTCTCTTGTTGATTCGACATTTATATTGGCGTTTTGTCTACTTTTTCTCTACTCAGGATGATATATAGCTCTAAATCCCTTTCAACTTATTAAGTGGCTTTGAAGAATCGCGCAACAGAAATATCATTTCATCTCGCATTAAAGTAACTTCCTGGACAAAAGTCGATACTTTATTATTGAAAGTTTCCTATCGGTAACAAATGAGTTTTAGTACGTAACCTACTACAACACATAAATAGTTGCAATTTTTGAAATGTATTCTTAAAAAGCAGCGGACTTATTTGAATAAGGTTTTAAATTAAACAAAAAATGTTTTTTTTTTTTTTGGTATAAAAACATTTGTTGCTGATGGAAAGATTTTATGAAGTTTATAAGTGTGTCACTAAATCTCAAGTTACCTTTAATATGTTAGTATAATAAATTCTTAAAGTGAGTTTTTTTCGTCTGTCATAAAATAGTATATTACGATACAAGTGCGCGAAATAGGAGATTTGCGCACGAGCGCAGTTGTCGCCCGAGCGTAGCGAGGGTGACAAGAGCGCGAGTAGTGAGGGAATCCCCTGAGTGCACGTGTATCGTATACTATTTTTTTCAACGTGTGAAAATCTGAATAAGATTGTCTATAAAACGAACGAAAACAATTGAGTTCCATTGTGTATACATTAATAAATCTGTTTGTTGTTGTAACTATTGTTTACGTTTTCCGGGAACCGCTGATTGTTTTGAATGCGCCCGAGCATTGTGCCCATCACCGGCGCGGCTATTTATTATGTAAAGTTATTTCGCGCACTGAAGATTTGAGTGCGCAAATGGGGCCTTTCGCGCACTCAAATCAGTGCGATCGAACTTCGCGCACTCAGTTGAAAAACAAATTTTTTGTAATTTAGGAAAAATTTGATATCTCTTATATTACGACTCAGCATTTCTATTTTCTATTTCTTTTCAATCGTTTATGAAAGAATGAAATGAAATGTAGAAATGAAGGTCAAACTGAAATGTTTTGAACATTTTCGTTAAGACGACCAATAGAATTTTTATTATCAGTGAAGAAATAAGCTCAGGTCAACAAAATTTCAAAATCATTTCTTGAATGAACTCCGACATAAATCCCAGTCAAATTTAAAGCGGGGCATTTGCCTTAGCACTTACGTTATGAAATATTGCCGATTCCAATAATGCGGACTGTCTAATGCCACCCGATACGATTTGGAATAATAATTCACGTAAAAATTAATCGAAATGTCAGAGAATTCAATGTGATCCTGGTTCGGAGTCGCAGTCGTCCCCATCTGCATATGTGCCTACCACGGCGGATTCATTTTTCGAATACCTAGCTGGAAAGTGAGACGGTTCTTTATCGTCCGTGAATGCATCTGAATTATAGCTATTACCGTAGAAGCGCGACGTTTATGTGTAAAGCTTGGCCAGAGCGGCAATTCATTGGAGACCATTTTTTGGTGCTATGAGAGAACAGCAACATAAGGACCAAACGCGGGCATCCATTATGGATGTACAACGGGTTAAAACAATTTATCGCCTGGCCTTGCCAGGCTGTCTCGTATGCGCGAGCTGCGTTGAATGTATGGGATGCTGTAATTTTTAAAAATAGATGCTCTCTCAGCGATAATGCGCAATCGTAGAAATGAAATAGCGAATTCGCCATTCCTTTCTTCCGACTTTATATCCCCGATTCATTCGTTGTTCCCGGCAAAGAGCAAAAAGGCACGCGAAAAGAAAAAACATAGCAATTCCTTATGTTGTTATCGATGAGCTTCGGAAATCTTCGGAGAGAAATAACCTTACTTGTGTGCAGTGATTGAAAAGGAATTGAATCACGAGTGTATTACGTACTGCGCACACAAAGTTCATAATTCAATAGGGAAGTTGAATGATTCTAGGTGCAGTTTCCTCGAAACATGCGTTCGTTAAGGTCGTCCCGCAAAACCAGAAATTGTTTAATTTTACGTAGTACAGTATACTTTAGAATAAATTAATTACATTCATTACAGAATGTGACTGGATAATCACGTTAATAAATGTTTATGACGGCTTGCTTGGAAAAATAAATTAAATAAATTATTTGAGTGCTAAAAAAAAATGTTAATACCACCGAATTGCGTAAAAACAATATTTAAATATTTTGTTCTTTAAATGCAGGATATACACGTGCCTATATAAATGTCTAAAGTCTTCGGAGCACCTTAACCGTTGCTCTGGAATTTCACGGTAACAAAAGTGGATTTCACTGCAATAAAAGTGGATTTCTCTGTAATAACAGTGAAATTTTAGTGCAAGAGAAGTGAATTTTTCTTCAACGCCCGTCTTATTCCCTCCAGAATCAAAAGAGTAAAAAAAGAATAAAATCACTTTTCGGCGAAGGTGAGGAAAAATTAAAGTTGTATCTAAATTATCGAAACTGATCCGTGTGCTTTATGTTTATTATTAGGAAGAACACTTTTAATTATTACGTGGAGCATACAATATATTGTACGTATATTAATCATATGTATGTATGCATAAATGCGTTTTCAGATATCGATAAACCTAAATTGATAGATAATAAACTAAAAACACAATTTTCGAGATTTATAAAAAAAAGTTAAGGTTTCCTCGAGTTTCGAAAAACTTCCATAAATCATATGTGGAATGACGTAAAATACGATAATTGGACATTAGAAAAGGCGATCGATTACACCTGTCACGCGTCATATATAAGTGACAATGTAATCATCGAAGCAAATAAATTATGAGCTTTTAGCAAAGCGTGATTAGCATAAATCGATTCCAGATAAAATTGTACCTATCCTTTTTGCAGATATTGAATGTTCATTGTTTATGAAAGATGTTAGCACTTCCGCCTTCGGCAGCAGTAGTCAACACGAGCTTCACTTAAGTCACGCACAACTACAATCGATCACTCATGTTATTGATATATATATATATATATATATATATAGGTAGGAATCTGTATATATTGACATACATCTAAACTGTCGTGTAGGGTATCGAATATCGAAAATAGAAAAGCAAAATGCTTGAGTACGTTGCACCATTAATGACTCATTCTCCATCGATTAATATGTCCGAGTATAGCTGGTATGCGTTATTGTTTTACCCGATACACGTCAATCAGTGACTTATTCTCTGACGTATATTTAGACATCCTTTTCCTACTTAAAAGAAGGAAAACCGGTACAAATACGTCATCAGAATTCGTGATTGACTTATTGACGTTTCTTGGCGCATTCTTGAACTGAAGTGAAGCAATTACGTAAATTTAGTGAAGATGCACAAAATTCCCTAAACGGATCTGCCTTAAAATATAAAACAATAAAACAAAAAAAAAAAAATAAATAAGTATTATTACATAACTGTGACATAACTTCTGTGATTGTTTGCTGCGGGATGGCAACACAATTTTTACGTATACAGCTTTTTACGGGAAAAGCAAAACAGTACATAAAAGCTTTAATTTCAAATTAGTCAATTATTTTAGTTTATTTACTTTGAATAATTTATAAATATGGAGAATTAAATATTAACATTTTTAAACACACAACATGGCGCCCCTATGCACACGAAAGATAACTGCTCTTGAAAAACAGTTTTCATTTACGAACATGAAAATATTTGAAATATATCGCATATAATGGAGGGTGGTTTTTATTTAAAATTAATTTTTAATATAAATGTACATTTTTGTAACAGTACCCATTCAAAATCAATCATAAAACTCATTGAAATCGTCCTGATGTATGCATATTTTCAATGAAGTATATAATCCATTCATAACGGTCTTTTTCAGATTCAGTTAAAACCTACCAGAATTTATCGGAATCATATTTTAAATTGGCGTTCCCTGGCTGATTTTATATCTCGTTGTACAAAAGTATTTTGTGTTGGATTTTTTTAAATGGATACTTGATATGTTTTGAAATTTTTTTTTTTTATATTCGCTTCCCCTTATTTTTATTTTTAAAATCGTTAATTGTATTGCAAATATGAAGATACAAATTAATTCATAATAAATTATGTTGTTCCAGTAGCGATTAAATCTATTTCATTCAAAATACATAATTGGTCCCTAATATCTGTTTAAATATTAGCTTCGAATATTTCATTGAGAAGAAAGCAAAAATAGAATATTTTTACAAATCGTTTCTATCAATTTTCTTTTTCACTCTGACTATTTTAATTGCTGACACTGGAATGTACCTCATTTTTCTATTTCAATAGGCTTTCACTAACTAACTTACAACTGTCGTTTATTTCATGGATATTTGTGAACTTTTTTCATTTTTCAGTTCGCCGGCGTTTTTATTTAAACCTATTTTTTGGCCTGTCTATGTGTCAGCTTTCCATGCCTAGAGCTATTTTTTTTGTCTTTGTTGAAATAATTAATTGCATTTATTTATTGTATTGGTTACTACTACAAAAAGATGTAACTCAGCTTCATTAAAGTATGACAAATTTCTATCAGTCTTGCGAAATGAAGTGCTGACAAGTTTAAATAGAAAATATTTAAAAGACTATAACAATAATATTATTATTTTTCTTCTAATTATTAATAAAATTTATACAGTTTCAATTTGAATTGTAAACATTGACTTTTTCACTTTAAAATTTAATTTTTTTGCCTACTTTTTAATAGTATATTACGCAACTAGTGCGCAAAGTTAACTTTACCGTACGAGCAGCGAGAGCAAGGCAAAGTCATACTTTGCGCACAGAATTGCATGAATAAAGTTTATGATACTTTTACTCTTTTGTTTCGGAAAATTCGAGTTTATTTTCTTCAATCTGGTTTTTTATCTTATCTTGGTCTTTTCTTGCATTTTCTTTATTAGTTTCTTTACCTCGACTTCCCTCTTTTATTTATCCGTATTGATTTTCGATACATGCCTAGCTTTTTAATTTTTAACGAAGAAAGTTTAAGTGTATGTTAATCTTCTTCAATTATTTTTATCAATTTTATTCATTGGTTTCTAGTTTTTTGATTTCTATTGTTTCCTTTTGCTTTTATCTCTTCCCTTATATAGTTTAATAACAATACTTTACGTTAACTTTATATTCAATTTACCTAGGAATTTGACTTGCGGTCTAATCTATCGAATAAAGTATACCAAATTTCATGTCTATATTTTAAAATTCGTAATCGTGGATCAAATATGGTGGACTTCGGTTTTTATTATTATTCTATTTTATTATCTGATATATATGTGTTTCTGAGGTAATTGCTTACAAATCTGAATTTAGCATTCGAAAATTTGAATGAAACAGCTGTTAACAAATTAGTAGAAATTAAATATTTTCATCAAAAAGAACATTAAACCTTTCAGATACGAATATACATCTATATTAATCAGATTAGAAATCAAAATTGAAAAAATTGAAATTTACGATCGAATATTGAGGAATTAAACATTCAAAACTTTTAACGATCATTTCACATTTTTTGAAAACTGTCTTTAAATTCGTAATCAGCTTAAAATCGTAACAACTCCTCGATGTCAAAATCTGTTAATCATGTAAGGTATGTATATGCGTTGTTCGATTTGCATTAAACGTTTCATCAATTGCTCTGCTTATATCGTTGTTTCCAAAATCAACACGATGATCATCATCGACAAACATTTTGTTAGTACAAAGCAAACATTAATCTTTTCTATTGGGATACACCAGCTGTACCGAAGATACTTGTCAGCCGCCTCGAAACAGTTTCTTCCGGTCATTTATTATCAAAATACGCGTCTTTCTTTTCCCCTTAAAATATACATTCCCAACGCGAAATGTAAGCATCGCAGCGCTAGGTTGGTTACGGAGGGCGTTCCACTCGCGTGCGCCAAGTGCTCGGGAATACAATGCTCTTAGCACGTATGGGGGACGTAAAGGGTTACGAGGCCGCAAATGCAAATCATTTTGCATAATTTAGATTCAACTTACTCGCTCTCCACCGCGCCAGTTCGCGCGCTCTTTCGGCGGCAACAAGATTAACGATTACTTTGCGCTCTCGCACGCGGCCTTGCACAGCGCCGTACAATTTTGCCCAAATTACACTCCGCGCCGGTACTCGGACTGGACGCTTAATGCTGTTTTAATAATCGGGAACCGACTTATCGCCAAACCGCGTATGAATCGACTAACCCGCGAAAGGATACGGCACGTGCATTAAAACTTAATTTCATCTTCGCAAGATTACGACAGTGGTGATGGTGACGTTGGTGGGGCAAACACGGCAATCCCTACTTTTGCGAAATCCTTTTAGAAACGAGAATGGAGTAAACATTCCCTGATGGCACTACACCTAAACAAGCAATGTGCAGTGTCGAATAAGTACATTACAACACAATTTATCAATAAGAGAGTACACGCTTGGTTCGACGATTAACATAAAACTGAAAAGACCCCACTCTAGCCAATGTCATATAACCGGTATCGTAAGATAATAATAGAATTGTGATCTTATCAGGATTGTTCTATTGATATTTTTGGTTAATTCAACTGTAAATCCTAAACTGATCCAATCCGGCACCAGATCTGATCTGAGCCAATAAAATTAATTTTTAATTTTGATCTAAAATCAAGTTTCCGAAATTCTAAACATAGTGCGGTAACAGTATGGGGTCAGTGAAAGTGAATCATATTATTCAAAATGGCTGATGTAGTGGAGGCAATTCAATGTGACATCAAAAACTCTTATACACCAAAAATCATAAAGGAAAGATTAAGCAGTTATATCTTATAACCGTTATAACAAACATTTCTCTAAATTGAACAGAAAACTATTAGAATTATTAGATAAAAATGAGATGCACCTGCATTTTACATGATAAAGTCACACGACATTATCAAGACGCTTCATGTGTACAGTTCATATTTATAAGCATATGATCTTTATTGAAAAGTATATACTCTATAACTGTACTGTATTGCACAAGAAGAAATAACATTGACTAGTTAATGGCATCATTAAATAAATAAAAAATATACACCGTTTGCAGGATTTATGAATGTACAGTACAACCATTTACTATACTCGCTTACTTTTTAGAAAGTCCAGGCATTGAAAAGCCTTAGTACGACTGATATCAAACTGTTATGGGTAAAAATCCTCACATGCCATTAAACAAACATCAGAGGGTTTTAATTTAATATAGTGCACTATCACCATGCAATTTTTTTTGTTATGGAAACACCACTCCACGGAATTAAAAAAAAATGAGAAATGAATATACCTCGGAATAAACACGGTATGAATAGCGTATTGACGTTGTTGTTGATATTATTTGCATCGGCGGCGTGTTATAAAATAGGCTGTACAAAATAAACATTTATATTTATGTAAAAACAGAGATAAATATAACGGAAATTGTACTCCTTTTATGAAATGAAAATAAATAAAGTTCATCAGCCTAAAATTAAAAAAAAAAATTTCCAAAGTGATTTTATGATTTTATGTGTTGATAACTGCTGGCACACACACACACAAACACCCAGATATATATAGAATCACCAAAATGAAGTCGCATAATCTCATCGGGACTTATTAGTCGTACCAGTATTCATGAATGAAATTCAGACTTTTGTAGTGTGTAAGGTAGCATCACCATATAGTATATATATATATATATTCTTTTATATATATATAAGGATGTTTCATAACCGTATCGATATTAACTTGATATCGATAGTCATGATCTCAGCTACCAAACGATCTCATAAAGATAAACACCTAGTCCATTATCTGATGTTAAGATTTCCCGTATACTTGGCGTAAAGTCGCTATCAAGAAAAGCGCCAAGACGATTATCGACTTAAAAAGTAAAACATGCCGAACGTACTTCAGATTATTAAAGTTTACGGATCTAATGAAGTCATATAATGTCTTAATAGTATTGCAAAGTATATACAAACGATTGCATAGATTGCGGAAATTGAAAAATGAAGAGATTTCAATTTGACAGTAGATCTATTTGTGAATATAGTCATTTATAATTATTTCATAACAATGTAAACGACCTAATGCGTTTCAAGATCCCAGACTGATCTTTTTCAATAACGTGCAGATTTCCCTGAAAGAAAACGACATTTTCCAAATCCTTTTATACCATACGAATCACTTAATTGGATACTACACGTTACTTGTGTATCGAAGATAGATCGGATCCTCGGAGGTGAAAATTCCGAGCGCGTATCCGAGCGTTCGATGAACTCGTACCGATTTCGAGGTGATACCGTGATGCTAATATTACGCTTCTGTACACCCATCCTCAATTTTGATCCAAGTGTCGACTCCCGCGACCGTATACGTATCGTCTCGTTTACTCGCGGCAAACATAATTCCTAGACTGCATTTACTTTACTCTCCTCTGGCAACCTCGGTATATGGTGAGATGAAACGCCCAGAAGTGCGTACTCCAACGAAGATTAGATCGCAGCCGCTAACATGCCGTGCGCTTCCTAAGTGGAAGAGGATCCCAGGTTCGGTGCCTACCATGTAAGCACATTCCGCAATGTGAATCCGTAATTCACACTTTATGTCGTCCATTCTTCCCTAAAGCTTCTGCTCCAGACGAAAGTGAGGTCGCATAATCTCATCGGGACTGAGTCGTACCAGTTACGTTGTTGGATGAAATAGGGTGTAGTGACGTATAGTGCCTTAACAACTATTTTAACGATGAGATAGTAAGTAATAAGAAAGTCAAATTACAAAATTGTTCGTTTAATAGAAATGTATATGTTTGTATTAATGTAAGAGAATGACATGTTCTACTCGAAAGACATATTCCCACGTATTTTTGGAGAAATCTATTCTAAGATTACGCTTTGCGAAACACAAATTCATGAAAAAAAAATATTGTCACCCTTTGTATTGGAATATATTAACTCTATAGTTATTTATTTATAACGGCACTAATGAAATTCAGGCTTTCGTATTGTATAAGGTACCATCAGATACCATTAGCACTGTAAATACCTAAGGTTGAATTATGATATTGACCTAAGACCATTTAATGGAGGTATTATAATCCTTAACGAACACACTGAAGTATAACACAAGATTTTGTCTTACCAAATTACAAATAATTGAGGTGAATATAATACTCACATACTGCGGTCTAAACTCATTTTGAGTCCGGTCAAGAAAGATTGTACATTGATGGTCTTTATTTCATGAATGGACAGACTTTTGTTCACGTTTTATCCAAATTCAGACGAGGATGGATAATTCACATGCCAGAACTTGGAGATTGTACCTAACCTTATTTTCCATAAAGACTATAATTTTGGAATTGTACCATACTATTTTAACAAGTTACAGATATAAAAAAATTATAGGATGGTCTGGGAACCCTATTGACAATCCTCTACGTATGTATACTGACAGCAGTTTTCGTATGCTACAAAAATAGAGACGAAAGATAATCGATTCGGAGTTGTTTCAATATTATTCGAATTTATCAGTGTAAATAACCTGACAAATTAATAAATCTGTTTATTGTTATTGTTAACGTTATGACAATTATATAGATCTATATGTTTGCAACTAGAAAACCAAACTCATCAACACAAGAACATTCCCGTTCTCCAGACCGTCGCAATCGAAACCCATCCAATGTATTGGCTTTCAACAGATCTACGCGAGCACACATATCTGCGGTGGAATACTACGTTATACTATACAAAGTGAATTGATGTGAGATCAATAGCAATGCAAACTATCGAGGCACCATGCCATTGGCGAGCCATATCGTGTCGCTTAACCCAAAAATGGGCAATCGAAACTATCAAACAAATCTTTTACGGTTCTTTTAAATATTTGATTCAGTTTTAGTGTCAATAACACGAAACCGATCGCTATTGGGCTCTTCTCCTATGGCCGAACTTGATTTCCAAAGCGAAGCAACAGAGAGAACGGAATAATTTGGTGGCTGCGGACGTGCTCTCAAACCCTTGCCAGTCGTACAGGAAAGTTAATTTTAACGCGACTGCCGTTCTGATCTTCGAGTACCACCGTGCGAAGACCGCAACTCGTTAATCGAACTGTCCCATGAAAATGGGAATATGGCTAAAGTACCTACGAATCCATTTACCGGATGCAGGAGAGTGTGGCTTTTCGCTTTAATCGATATATATGCGATTCCATTTACTATTGCCGCGCGTACGAACCGACGCTACCGAAAAAGGCCAAAGTCCGATAAATAATAATAATTATAAAAGGGAACTTCAGTCGCGACGAAACGAGAACGCGCAACGATAATTTCGATATTTTTATCGTTTCCATTAGTTCTCCCTGTTCTTGATATACGGATACCGCGGGACAAAGCAACGGAAAAGGTCCGTTTGTCGGCTCTGGGTGTTCCGCGATTAAAGCCTGATTAAAGCAAAAAACTCAACAGAGGAGTATACGGAAACCGAAAAAAAAATCATATACGATTCTCCGAAACGGAATTTGAAAATTTAATAAAAATATTGTTTCTTTGTGAGGGGCGCATGCTCGCTGATGAAATGGCAAAACGTTGATCAGCCGATCTGAAACGAAATTCGAAAATGCGCCACGTTCGGCCAGCAGGCACCGCAATATCCGATTTCCGTTCCGTTTATTTCGATTGATTTGCTTTCGTGGTGTGGCAGTATCGTGGTTCGGTGCTCTCGCTACGCCAGGGTAAACAGTGTCGTCATGAGCCACGATGGTAAAATATTTTATACCTATAAAATAGATTCGCTTTCGGATATTACAGAATGGTATCACCGGGACGCCACGGCACGACCTTCCTCTGCGAAAAAAGTATTCTCCGGGGGGAAAAAGACTTATTTATTCGCGGCACGTTGTACCTCCCTTATGTACGCTTTCTTAGAACGCTCTAATTTCGTATCGACGTCTCTAAGCCGAAATGCTCGGCTGATTTCTGATAAGAGCATTAAGAAGAACCTGGAAAAATGAAGCAACTACATCGCGGTATTATTGAATTCATCCAATTTATAACTTGTGTGCCGACGAAGTTACTTTCAATGACGTCATTATTTTTGAAATTTTTTTGAAAAATACATCGAGTTCGAATGGATGTACGATAATTATAATAATGTATTCATTTTAATGGACTTAGCAAGTGCTAGTGTGCATTATGCTAATTTACTCAATGTATATATTACAATAATGTATCCACAATTTTTGTTTTATCGGTTTTCATCAAATATTCAGGAATGTTATTTTTCTATAAACATGTCGTTGGATATCGATCATTTCGTATTATAATTAACTTGTGATTTACCAGATTGCAGAGGTAATACTGGACAGATATTTCAGGCCTCAGACCGAGACAAATGATCAAATCATTCTCCCGGCGACAGACAGTAACACTCCGCAAGACTGATGTAACACTAATGATGGGTCAATTAATGGGACTCCGTGATCTAAATTACCATTTAAATAAGTTAAATGCAAACTGTGCCATCATTTTATTAATAGAAATGAATTTAATAGAATAGAATAACTAAAAGTAAATTTCACCACTTCTGGAATAAAAGTTCACTCGACAAATTTAGACTGCTAAATCTTAAGTAAATCGGTTAGTATCCTCCATTTTGAAACACGTCAGATTTTTTCTGAATCTTCGTATGATCTACTTTTATTTGATATAAAAATAACGACTGAAACCAAATGAACAAGTTTTTATCACATGTTTGTGAATAAAAAAATCATTTTCACTCATTTGATGTGGGCCAAATAGATCATTTTTCAATTACATACAAATATTACAATAGTTTGATCGCAAAAGTTAATAAACCGGAGAAAAATATAATAAATAAAGGACGACAAGCATACAAGCTTTTGCAAATGAGCTCTCGAGAAATGGATTTAGTAGAAATGAACGTGAAACAATCTATATCAAAGAAGATTATATAATAACACGCAAACATCAAACATTCATGAAATTGCTTCGCTTTAATATTTTGTCCCACGTTCGTCGACCAACGGATGAGCAATTTGAAATCCTTGAAATAATTTTATACCGTGAAGTTTCAAAACCCGAAAATACATTCATGAAATTCTCAAGAATATCAAATTTTAACTGGAAATCTTTGCGACTTTTTTAATAGCGACTATTCTTTCGTTCAAGAGATCACTTTTTTGAATCGTATCTTCACTTCAAATACATTCAACAATGCTTATAATCTCCTACAAGCGTAAAACCACGAAAGCACAACGATAAATTGGCTGATAAAAAGTTTTAACGTATTGGCACTTGTTTAGCACGTGTATTAATTTTTCAATAAATCGCACTGGCAAAGAACTACGTTCCATTCCATTACACTGGTGAGCGATTTCGGTCTAAATAAAGTTTATTGCGCAGCAACTTCGCCTGTAAATCTCGCCCGTGTCATGACAACACGGAACGGGCAGAATTGATTATCGTAGATGCTGGGCTCTTTTCGATTATTCCAATCGTTTTGAATTTTGCACCTATTTCCTGCGTATATGTAGTAACAGTTTTTATACTTTAAACCATGCCTACTTTTATTCGACATGCGAACACGGTGTGGTTATATATTTATCGGCGATGCATACGTGGGAAAAGCGCGGTAATCAATCACTCTTGGCAGTGCATGCATAATTCACGCGTGCCGTTGGAGAGAAAAAGCCAGTTGAAAGATGCTAGTTATCCTTTTAAAACCGCTTAATATGAGAGATATATATCCACCACCATTAATAACGCTGAAAAGTGAAAAAAAAGGAAAGCACGCGAAAATTATTTTCCCTGCACGAACGTTTAGTGCGATTGTATATGACTTAAGAGGCTTTGCGAAAGCAATTTTTCCTGGACATTTGTTATCGTATCTCTTCCGATCGATAGAAAAATGTGAAAAATGTCTTCTTGAAAAGTAAATAAGCAACATTAATTCATTAATGGCTCGTTTCCGCGCTTACGGCCAATGATTAGCCGACAAGACGTTTGCATTAGGCGCATTTGCTGTTCACGCGACGTTGCCCATTTACCGAATCCCCTATGTCTCATTACATTACCCGGGTGTTAGTATGCAATTATATTTCATGTGAATGATCTTACGAAGTTTTACTTCTATTTTACACGTTCTATAAAAGGTATTTGCAAGTCCTCCGTCAGGTCATCTTTGAAAGAAATGTTAATGCTCCAGCATTTCAAAGTTTAACGGTATTGATTTTGCAGGATTTATAATGAAATGATAAATTGTATTATGTATTACCCTACATGAAACTGTTCTTATATAAAATATAACTGGCGGATTTTCTGATTTCTAACTCTTTCCCAAAATAATCATTTTATACGCCATTTCAACTAAGTCTTCAATTTCAATCATCCATACTCTACTCGAAATTCAGTCTTCTTTGAATTACCCACCATTTTGATAAGGAATAGATACCATACCATAAGCCTCACTTTCAACCATTAGGAGGGAAATCAACCTCCTAACTTCACAGAACCAGAATTGTATGTCGCGATCCACCGAAGAAACTGCGAAACGTTTTCGCCGCCAGCTGACGCTCAAGATTACATTCAACTCAATATATAGGAAAAGATAATGTAATATCGAAATCATTCTATCGGCAAAATGGATCCTTAATAATTCCTTACGATCAATTTCGAGCAAGGAAGACTCCAATCGATGATATATGTTGCGGTAAAGTGCTGCTGATCACTTTATATGTCGATCTTCGAACTTCACGACAACGTTTTCATTCATATTATGTACATCGTAAAGGAAAGTTTGAAATATTCATGAAAAATAACAAACAAATACTTGTCGTTTGTTGTTTATACAAATGGTGTTTGATGGCATCATTTAGAAGGAAACTTTGAGACTTTTCACATAATGTACATTATTAACCATATCACAAACGAAAAAAAAAAATACAATCATCACATGAACATTTTGAAAATGTACAAAGATTAAAAATAGGTGCAGTTATGTCGTAAATATTCTCTTTAAATTTCTCGAAGTGAAATTTCACCCTAGAAATAGTGACAATTTACACAAAAATGGCTCAATTTTTTATCTTTGTTGAGTGAAATTTCGGCGAGTTTCTATTGTTATATATATTGTTCATTCTTTAATATTGTGTATAAACCATAGAATATTGGAACAAAAGTACGTGGAAAATAATTATTTTAAAAATATCAAAATTCAAACTTATGTATATTTTTGACGTAACAGGTTAATGCAGGAATAAGAATTACTATATCACGGATATGATCAACAATAAGCACGGAATAGAATGTTGAATTGATTTAGTATAAAATGGGTCTTTTTATAATTTCCAGTTTCAAAAATTATTTTATACTTACAATAACGCGTATTTTACAAATATCATGCAGCTATATATTATTTTAAACCCAATAAAAGGAACAAATTTCATTTACCATTTTATTCTAAAGCGGTATTAAAATAAATTATAAAATGAATTCGAATATATTTAAAAAAAAAAGTATTATTTTCACAGTTTTTTTTTTTTTTTTTTACTACTGCACGTTTGAAATACTCAAATGATTGGCCAAAATTCAATGACGTTATATTTTGAGGATATCAAATAAAAAATGGAATGTTCTATGTAATGAATAAATATAAATATTTTAAACTGTCAAAACATGACATGTCGACATGGTGAAAATGTAAAAGACAAATTGATTCCGCTCACGGTTTCATGTTTTTAATTTTTGAAGCAATTCCTCCAATATTTCGTACGCATTATTTCATATAGTAGCTTACCTATTTTTTTTTATGTTTGAACATATAGTGTGTACGAGTATCCGTGGCAATAATATCGTTGTAGGTAAAAGCGTAAACAAATTATTTGTAAAAATGCAAATCGGCAACGGTGGAGCAACGTCATAAACAACCCGATTTCTGGGGACTTCCAGTAGAAAAATAGACGTAGAGAAGAATAAAGAGGCTCATTCTTTTCTTGACCTCCTTCGCGCACCGTCAGCAACTCCATCAGGATCACGCTTACTTAAGTGATTTAAAGAGGCATTATCATCTTACGTTGTTATAGTCTCCTTGCTTCCCATAATGAGACTTCTGCATCACTGTATATCCTACCAACATTAAAATTCGCAAAGCCACGTCGATAAATTGAAAGACTCGTAAAAAGGATCGGTGAAATCGTTACAAGTCCACGAATTTCCTTTAGATATAAAAAATATCGAATCACCATACGAAAATCATATAAAAATATTTCAACTTTAAAATGAAATAACGAATGTATTTTTTTAAATAACTTTTTTTTTCTTAAATTAGAAAAAATTGTCTTTGAACGAAATGTAATCTCTCTTAGAATTCATCTAACGAGGACTTTTCCATACGACGTAAAATATAAAATTGTTTTTTAAATTTTCAATTTACTTTTTAGATTACAGTTTACGCTATGCCGTAACTTTTACAAATATGGAGGACCTTTAAGTTCTGCTATATGTGCAACGTCGGGGTTGACTATTAACGAGCGGAAAGATGGAACGAAAATTGAAGTTTGAGATTCAACATTCGAAAGGCTGTCTGATCATTAAGGGAATAATTAATACCGGACTCTTGAAATTGCTGAATCGTTACGTAAGTGTCAGCTTCTTCGGTAGGTATCAAACCGTTTCCCTGCAATGCAATTAATTCTAAGAAATGAAGCTGCTTACTCTGCGCCTTTAAATTCTCCCTGAATAAAATTCACTACATTTATCCTTTATTTACTCGCGGACGTGACACCGTAGTATAGCATAATTAAACATATATAAAAAATTATAATAGTTTACAATTTTTTAAAATTATTTTTTATTGTTAACATATTATATTTTTCAATTTATAGACGTGTATCCAATCATATTCATATTTAAATATATAATATATTAATTTCTATTTATAATATATGATTAATATAATTATATATATATGCGTTTTATACTAATATAATATTCAACAAGTTCGAATACAATTATTGAAATTCAAATGACTTCTATTTCATGACATTAATTTTGCTAAAAGTTTCAAGACAACAAACTTATTTTATTGACCTAAAACAATATGCTTGTTTAGAAGGATATATCAGGAATTTTCGACAGCGAAGAAGGAATACGGATGAGCCAATAAAGCGAATTGTTTTAGAAGGGATATTTATAGTTGCTTTCGGTGCTCCCATTCCCTTCTCTCGATCCGGTTTACATTAGTTTGCATACATGAATGAAAGTTTAAAGTTTGGCAATTTGGTCACCAGCTGTCCATTTTCCGTATACGTCTAGTTCACCAGGACAGGCGAATATCACATATTCAGGTTATATACATAAAATTGACTACACAGTATTCTGCACAATCTGTCGGGCATAATTAGGGTAAATCTCGTACAGATTGATCATGACTGTATTTTGTTTCTGTACAGTAACAATACTTGAATACTTTTTGACGTAATGCAAGAAAATTATCAGATTATATTAAGTTAAAGGTTTTAAAGTTTGGACGAAGACTAAAAGAGAATGGAAGAGTGAAAGAGAGAGCACAGATTATTTTATAATTATATCGTAAACGTTATCATACTTTTAATCAAATCTCTGTATTTAGTTAGATAAAGAATGAGTGCAGGTGCACTTTGTAGAAAACTCTGTACTTTATACTCTCTACATTTCTTGGAGTGAAATTTCACTCCATAGAGAGTGAAAATTGAGCCATACTTTAGAAAGGGTGAATTTTAACTAATAAAAGTGACATTTCATTACAAAAGATATGAAATATCATTCTTATCAAGAGTTAAAATTGACTCTTTTGAAGAGTTGTTTAATTTTCACTCATTGTAGAGTGAAATTTCACTACAAGGAAATTTTTAGAGTAGAATTGTAATGCATAATAATTAAGAGTTCAACTCAATTAGCATGTTGTTTTTTATTTGAGTTTTCTCTCTCTCTCTTTCTCTCTCTCTGAAGAAATGTGTATTCAAAACTAAACCTCTTTATATTATTTATAATGACTTTTTTAATCCTTCCTTTTATAACATAGTATTTTTTTTTATAATGAGGTTAATGCCATAATTAATTTTATGCAATAAATTTTAATTTACTTAATTTATACCAAATTAGTAGCAAAATGTTTACTGATCTTATTTCAGATCAAATTAAAATAGATTATTATCCCTCTCTTAATCAATACTTTTTTCCATAATCTCGATGTAATTTGAAAAATGTTGGCTTTAAAGTAATGAAAATATAGAATTATATTTTTGTTTTAAAATAGACCACCTATGCGAAGAATAATTTTCACCAGTATTCGTATAAACAAGAAGAGGCGAGAATATTTCAGTGTGCTTTGTCTATTTAAATGATCTGTATGGCATGTTTTCTATAGAAATGCTGAAACTGGCGAAAGTAAGAAAGTTATGACTTCTATTGTGCACGCCTGAGTGCATATACTTCTAAACGCGCGCGCGAACTTTAAACATGCATTTTCAAAATGGAATTGTTTGAAAAGAATGAATAACGATGATATGATGTATGTTTCTTAAAGTAATTAATATAAGGTTTCTTTTTGATTTAAATACTCTACATTAAAAAATGTTTAAAAAGAAAAATACATCACATTTCTTATTTTAGAAATTTTAATTTTTTTGAAATCCTATTCGAAGTGTAACTCCAAGTTCATTGCTGTAATTTTATCATTTTTGTCTATATTTTATTACTTCTGGATTATATTTCAACACAATTCCTTTCATTGATTGTGTATTGATTGTATTGTCAAGTTTTTACAATTTCTGAATATTAACTATTCTTTTCAGATCGATTTTTTGTATAGAAATAATTCTGTTTAGATTGACTTGAATTTCATCCCACCTCAATCAATTTTATTTTTGTAATAAAAAAAAAATATTTCTTATATAAGTTTCCTTGTATAATAATTTTGTCATTGTTTATACATATGACATGCACTTATACTTCTACAAATGTTATTCAGTGGAAATAAAACCACAATTCAAATATAGTAGTAACTTCGTGGTAGTAATAGAGTGTTGGTTATGCAAAACTTGTCTTCGAAGGGTAAGTTTATGTAAGTTTAATTCTGAACCATTCTATCGAATAATGTATAAGCTCATGATAAACTAGATGAATTCTATTTCGATTTATTTTAAAAAGAGTTGAATGTAATATCTTCACACGAAAACTCATCATATGTAATTAGTTTCTCTCGATGGACAAAGTGCAGTTCAGTAATCAGGTATTACTTGCGATCTTGGCGATGGCGGTTTGCGACAGACTTTTCAATAACGAGAGCTAAGTCAACACGAACATCAAAGCCGAAACCGTGTCTCCCAAAGTCTTCTTGTCCTTTATGGACTTGCTTAATGAATTTCGAGGTAGTTCGACGTATATATGCATCATAAGACTGACAATTTACATGAATATTATATATTAAAGACTGTTGAATTGTATATAAATGTATATTCTACTTTTCTGATGATTCCGATACTCTAAATACTCTCTTAACGACGTCGCGCTGTTAAAGTTTGCTAAAAATTATGAACAGTTATTTTTAAATTAAGGACTTTGTAATAAATTTCTTTTAATGTCTTTTAGGCTTTTATGTTTAAATTAGGACGGGGAATTTATGATGCGTGGCTTTTAATAGTAGAGGGCAGAATTCTGGTAGAAATTGTGGCCATCTGAAATGGTCACTGGCCAAGAATTAGCCATAATTGATGCCCATAAACCGTTATTAGAAACCAGCTTGAAACTGTACAGAAAATGCCGAGTTTATGGACACAATTGATGCCCATATTCTGTTACAGAAACCATCTAGAAATGTAACAGAAAATGGTCAGTGCAGTATTTGGCCATAATTGATGGATTGGCGTCCGCTAAAACTTTGTTTGATTTGCGGTTAACCTGTCGAACACAAAATGTATAATTGCAATTACAAATCAAACAAAGATTTCAACTTATTATCTTCTAACTAAAATAAATACACATTTACACTAAACAATTGCGGCAAATCATTAATTTATTTGAGCAATATCGCCATACGCCCTAAACTTTTTTTTGAGTGTCCTAACCAAACTGCTCGGTTGCAGAGGAACTATTTATTCCAACCAAAATACCATACAATTAATGGCCATAATTTTCACGAGTTCTTGGCCATTTATTGAT
>JAPYZR010001892.1:0-22212 GCA_030522945.1 Trichopria nigra
ACGATACCGACATAAAGATCTTCGGCAAAGAATTTTCGTTCTTCCGAAGACTTAAAGGATAGTAATATATCCTCCATTCTGAGGCTCTATAAGAAACTCGAAATGGACTCAATATAGAGGCCTCACAGCTTCAAGGAGCATGACACAAAAGTTCGACATCCGGACAAAGTGTCAAGGCGAATATTTAAAGTCACCAGCTCCAAATCCCAAATCTCGAATCTTGAATCTTGAATTGACATGTCTTCATCGTACGTACTCATACGAAATGTCATTGAGTGAAAATTAAGTTATCCTATCGAAACAGTGCTTCGACGCTTTTAAAACAGTGAATTTTTCATTTTTTTTTTTTTTTAAGATATTTCATTCTGTCTATAGTGATAATTTATTGATTCTCTGGAAAGAGTGAAATTATACTAATCTAAAATAGTGGTTCAACTTTCACTTTAAGAAATTTTAAGAGTCATTAACTTTTATATTTCAAACGTAACATTTAATTCAAAAATCGTCCTCTTTTAATTCTTTCAGATGAGAAAAAAATTTGTTTTTGTTTGAGTTTTGCAATAAATTTGAAAGTTATATTTGAAACCTTTCTGTGGGGTAAACTTTTCATATTATTGCTTATACATTACTACAATTTTTGTTGATTATGCATACTTTCATGCATTAATTTACACGAAAATGTATCGTATTTTTAGTATCGGTTACGTGGTAGTCGACTTTCCGAACATCAACTTTTGAATGTCGACTTCAAACAAATGGCCTGTGGGAGTGTCTCGAAAATCACGCCCTCTCAATTCGTTTTCAACTTTAAATAATTTTTGATTTCCGTTAATTTTCCTGGAATGTCTCTCAAACATTTAAAAGTATTTTAAGTCTATTTTACATTCATTACTTCCTATAGGTGTAATTGTTATATTCGTGACTGTAAATGATAAATATATACGTTGCGAAAACACATCCAGTCTCCAATAGGATTTTCGTAACTAAATTGAACTGTCAAAAGTTGCAATCATGGATAAACGCATATATATATAAAAAAAAGATTGCAAGATTAACCTATAACTGAAATTCTCGAAATGGAAAACTTCATGACATTTTTAATCGAATGACTTTTTACGTTTCATTATACCTCAAGGCATTATGCGACGGAATTGTAGCAGTAAAATTTTGTTACAATTTAATTAACTATTTTGAAGGATTGATTTTTTTTTAAATTGATTTGAAAAATGGAAACAAAAATATGTATCCTCTATCATATATGAAAGAATACGATACGTGACATTGACATTTAACAGGTAGATCGTATATATATGATTTTGTCGATTTCGATAAAAGTTGAACAAATTTATGCGGATAGTGCGGAAGAAATTATAGCAGGAGGAAAGGAAAATATTGAAATGGCTTCATCAGCAACGAAAGGCACAAAATGCCACTCGCCACAATTGAATTGATTGAACAAATTGCACGGATCGAGTGATGATGTCAAGAGGAAGATGAAAGTGGATGAATAATCGACGTCGTTTATATTTATGGCGGGTCGAGACGAAAAGTTAATCGCATCAATTTTTGGTTGTGATAAATATCATCTAGGCTTGAGAGAATAATTGATATTTTGATAAATAGGTTCCCTTGTTTAGAAATTTATCCGTTCTTTTCTTGCATTGTCCATTACTCCTATTCCTTTAACATGGTGAATATATGTATATAAGATTTCTCATAATCAAGTTTTTTGTATATATATGTATGAAATCAGAAGAAACAAAAAAAAAATCTTGATTACGAGAAATCTTGTTCAGCTTTTAAAGCCGATTTTATTGGCATCATAATATTAGGATTTCATTTCGATAGACGATATTTTACGCATTCTTATCATGCTTTTGTTTCTTTTTGTATTAGATTACAACTATGACATTTGTAAATTATACTCTCGTTGTGAAGTTTTTTCTGCTTAATGATATGAACTATTTAGAAATACACTTCATGCATTCCATATTCATTTTAGAATTTTTCTACACAATATGATATGTGGAGACACTCTGATATAAAAGTAGATTAAACTTATTATTATTATTTTTTTTTTAATTACTAAGATTAAATTTAAGTATCTAGAAAATGGGGAAGAGAGACAAAAGGATTAAAATTTTGTTATATTTGATTAAAAAAAAAAAAAAAAAAATGAATTTACAATTAAAAATGTGAAAATAAAAATCGTGAAATATTAATTGAGTCTCCAAATTTCGTGGAGTGCAACTTCAGTCGTCAAGAGTAAATAAAAACTAGCCGCTCTTAAAAGATGTGAATTGTCACTCTGTAAGAGTGTAGCTTATTTTACTATATTTTGGAGTGAGTATATATATATATATATATATGCATGTGTGTGCGTGTGTGTGTACAAATATTTATTTATTTTTGTTTGTTTTACGATGTAAATAAATAAAAGTGACTAAAGGTGTATGAAACTGCAAAGTATTGAATTGAGATCTAAAAAAAAGTAAAATTCTTCGATACGCCACATCCAGGATGAAAAATTGACATCTTCATAGGTCGAAAATAACGCGCCATAAGGTGCACAGCTGTGTTTAGAAATGTGAACCGAGAGATATGAAGAGGCTATGGGAAAATAGTAGCATTTCGAATGAATTCTGATATCGTCAAGACATTGTCACAGTAAAACGTGACAGAAATGAAAAAGAACAATTCATCAATACGTGAGAATGTGCGGTGCTGACTTGTGGACAAAAATATGTGCCTTAGAAAGGGCTGATTGAAATATAGAAATGTATTCTTATGAAATAAACTGTGAAATGTGTATTTACGAAAATATGAATAATATTCACTTTTTGTTTCACTTTCGAAATGGAATTTCATGTAAAAGAATTGTAAAATCATTACAATAACATTTAATATATAGATAAGATAACCTTTTTACATTTACAGTTTTGTTTGTGTTTTATATATATATATATGTTTCTTTATTTTTACAAAACTTATGGAATCCAGTGAGTACAAATGACGAATTTGTGTAAATTATGAATATTTCAATGAGCTCACATCACAACGTGTACGGAATCAAAGAACAAACATTTTAAAGGAGAAACAAAAGAAATATAAAATATCTACTTTTATTATACGTATGAATTGTGCATATGAAAGGCGAACTTACATTTAATTCGAAATGTTTATGAATTTTTCTTTGAGAATTCATCAACCATTAAATGAAATTTACGATGATCCCATTGGTAGAGGTATAATTTTTTGATAGGTGTAACTTTGAAGATACACCTGAAAATGAAACTTCTTTCAAGAATAATTTAATATATATACTCTTTACGCAGACCTGTAAAACTTCCAACTATACTTCAACAAACCTTTACAATTTCACTCGAGTTTACAAGAACCATCAGAACTTTGAAGCATATTCCCAAGGATCTTAAAAGTCTCAAGTAAGTTGTATAAATCTAGCTAATGTAAAAGTACAATAACTCGAGGAATCTGATTCTTTATGATCTAAAGAATTCTTTATGAATCCGAGGGGCCTTTCATAAACCGCAATAAGCTTTGAGTAGTCTCGAGGAGTCAGAGGAACAATCGGTAAGTGCGCTTGGCTATTACGAAACGCTTGATCCATTCGAAGCTCGATCTGGAATTCAAATTCGCCTTCCTCTTTAAATTTTATCACGTGACCAGATGTTAAACTTTACATTCGAAGGCTGATTCAATGTTAAACAAACTATGACTATTTAAACAAAAATTAAGTAATTCAATAGCTTATTATAAAATTTAAATATACCATGTTTTTTTTTATTAGTCAATAATTTACACATTGTTATATTTATTCTATTGTGATTCATTTATTTATCGTAAGAACGTGAAAAATACGTATATAATACATAAGTTTAGTTATGTTCAGTTTCATGAATTTTACTAATAAATAATTGTCATTATTGTTTACATTTTTAAATTTATTCAATTATTATTTATTCAAATCATTTCGATTTGATTCAATTCAATTCGACTCAATTCAATTTAATTAAAAACAGGTCATTTTAGTTTTAATTAATTGAATGTAATTTCATTTTTCGACCAATTGAATTGAATTGAATTGAATTGAATCGAATTTAATTTAATTAATTTTAGTTCATTTTAGTATTACTTGATATAACGTGATTAAAGTTGGATTCGAGTCTTGTTAATTACGTTTCATTCGATTCAATTCGATTCAATTCGATTCAGTTCAATTCAATTCACATTAGTTTAATTAATTTTATTGCATTTCATCAGGTTTATTTAATTTAATGTAATTTCGCTTTGATTTGATTATGCGTAATTGCGTTCGATTCGATTCAATTCGATTCAATTCAATTAATTTAAATTCATTTTAGTTGATTTTAATTTCATTTAATTTAATATAAATTCAGTTCGACTCTATTCTGCTTTAATTGCATTCAAATCGATTCAATTCAATTCAATTCATTTTAGTTCATTTTAGTTTCATTTAATTTAATGTAAATTCCGTTCGACTCTATTCTGCTTAATTTTATTGAATTCGATTCAATTCAATTTAATTCTATTCATTTTAGTTCATTTTAGTTTTATTTAATTTAATGTAAATTCAGTTCGACGCGATTCTGCTTAATTTCATTCAATTCCATTCAATTCGACTCAATTCAATTCAATTCAATTCATTTTAGTTCATTTAATATTATTAAATGTAATGTGATTTCAGTTTGATTCAAATCTTGTTATTTGCGTTCCATTCGATTCAATTCAATTCAATTCAATTCGATTCGATTCGATTCAACTCGATTCAATTAAATTTAATTCATTTTAGTTTCATTTAAGTTAATGTAATTTCAGTGCAAAAAAATAAAAGTTGTTAAATATCTCAACCGGGAAGTTTGTTAATCGATTCAGCATTAACCTTCTTTCGGTAATAATTCAAATTTTATCAGATCTTTTGTCGAGCTCAAGATATTTAAGAATTTTGCATATATTCACTTTGTGATTATTTTATATCGCAGAATCGAAAAGTAATTAGAAATCTGACGAAAATTGATCAGAGTTTTTATGAAATCACTAATTTCATCATTACTTGAAAATTTTCGAATAAATCATTGAAATGGTTTCATTAGAAATGATGAAAAATTCGTTTTGGGATAGAATTCTTATGAAAAATTTTTTTATGCAATCTGCTTTTTATTCATTCTCAGATAAGTTGTCATAACTCCATTTTGTCTTAACTATACGATATCGAAAATTCAAATTCTCGATCAGATTAAAAAATCCTACATTTTAATACCAACTCCATTCGTTCCACTGCGACGACACGTAATGGCGAAAGCTACTTTGAACTTTGGTACTTGATCAAAAACCTCGAGATATTTACGAAATCACTGTGTCGTTTGTAATTTATATACAAAAAATGACCGGGAATTAATTATTGATTGAAGTCTTTTCATTATTTTTCGTTACTCTACTCTATCCTGTGTCCACTAATTACTGGAATCGTCGAGTCTAAACAATTATTTACCAATTAGGACAAATTAGAGTTTAAAACGATGCTTCTAAACAGTGTGTTTCCCAGCTGTGCGCTCATTGTAGACAGGTTTTAACGGGTCAGATATAATCTCGACGAGCCTAAAACGCCCCCGCCCTGGATACTTAAAAAAAGAACAGTTTTAGATATTACATTTAAATAGGATTTTGTGGATGAAGAAAAAATCTTGAGTAACTTCACATTTCATATTTCAATTCAGCAATTAATAAAATTTAACTTTAGCAGGATGCAAATCGTGCTCTTGAAATAAATTTCGCGTCACACCAGAAACAAATGTAAAAATTTACTCGAGTCCAAATTTGAATAAAAAAAAAAAGAAAAAAAACAATATGCAGGAAAGAATAAATAACGATAAGTACCGTTTTATGGTCGCATTACTATTCATATCTCAAATCCCTTCTCCCTTTCAACCTTTTGATTCCTCGCCACCATCCTTCAACCGCGGAGCGAAGCACGACTACGGTCGAAAAGAAATCGAAAGCCGCTCCCTCGCAATTGCGTTAGCATATTGTTAATGCCTCTGGACGCTTATCTCCAATCTTCCTGCATCTTATAGTCTTTTTCGCGCTCCCTTGCCCCAATCTCCCTGGCCGAATAAATGAATGAGCGAAAACTGCAGTTCTCGTCGTTACACGAACTGGCCTCGGCGAGAGAGAGATAGATAGAGATAGAAAGAGAGAGAGAGAGAGAAAGAGAGCTCTCGACGATAAGACGATCTGCCTTGTAATTCTTCGAAGTGGATCCGTGTCACGTACTCGGATTGCCGGTGTCTTCTTTAAAGCGAGTACCAAGTATCTTGTATGTCCTCCTTATGTTCTGACGTGGATTGGAATTTGTTCCAGGATTTCGTAATCGAACACCTATTGTACGATTGCTCAATAAGTCGTGAGGTCTCGGAGACTCTTCAAGAGTCGTTGAGATTTTCAAAGACTTTTTGCGCTGCAAGATATCCGATTCTTTAGGGATTTATTTAATAAAGCTATTGATTACTGACGACTTACTGATGTGATTAGGTGATTTCTTATACACAGTGTTAGAAAAAGATGTACATTTATATAGTCCACCTATATATATGTAGGATACTTCCATATTGATCATTCGTTAAGTAGGGTACAGTACAATTCTATCGGATGACCTATATATGTTATTCTATACAGGAATGGAAATCGAAAGAATTACGTTTGAAATGTATCGAGTCCTCCATTTTGGATTTTGAATTTTACAATTTCATTGTCCAATATATAGAGATAATATATTTAAATAGCGTCAATCTTTTATACAAATGCGAACTTAGAGAGCCAGAAAGAGCCCTATACGAATCTTTTGACCCAATACTTTTTTGTATTCTAGTGTGCCTTTTCGACAAACAAAATGGATTACAAAAATGCAATACAAAAAATATTTGGTCAAAGCTATATAAATCTATATTCCAAATCTTGAAAAAGATTACGATTATTTAGGTATATTAACTGCATTTAACGATAAAATTTGAAATCCAAGATGGACGACTTAATTTCAAAATTTCTTAAATTCTTATTTTAATTAAGGTATGAAGTCCAGATTTGGCCTCGTAATTATAGTAACAAGAGAACTTTATTAGATTTCGACAAACATCAAGATTCATTTGGATATTTAATTTCATATCTAACCCAAATATGACAAAATTTGAAATCCAAGATGGAAGACGTATTACGGCAGCTACAAAATATCTGTAAACAACTTTATTTCATTTCCATGAAAGTCAAGTTGAAAAATTGCAAAGATCACAAATCTGTATGAAACAATGAAAATCGAAAATTCGAATTTCAAAATGGAGGACTCGATACGACCTCCACAGTAATGAAAGACCTAACGCGGCTGTCGCAGAATTCTCATAAGGTAATATACGAAATTAGTATAAAGATAAACCCGAACTTTTCATTTGACAGTAGAATTTCAAACCTTGAAATTCAAAATGGAAGTCCAGTATGAATTTTTAAAATTAAATTTATTTCCCTTGAAGTCATTTTACAAAGTTTTATAGAGAATCTGTAAATTCATACGGTAGAATTTCTTGATTTGTAATCCAAGATGGAGGACTCAATATGTCCGATACAGAAAATCGTATCGCGTGCACCGTTACATTAAATTTTCGTTAATTCATTTGATTTTTAGAGTACCCGAATCCACGTCTTACACAATAAAGTTTAAAAAATTCGAAATCCAAAATGGAGGACCTCATGTAGCAGACTCAGAACCGTCGTAACGTACAAACATCAATAAATCTCTGCATAGAAGATCGTAGAAATCTTCGAATCTTGAAGACCATGTCTGACCGATAGAATTAGAAAAATTGGAAATAAAAGATGGAGGATTCAAACCAGCATAGTTCGTCAACGAAAATCGTAAATGGCTATGACGAAATAAGAAGTGAAAGACAAAAGTCAATATCGCGGCAAAGCGAATCACACGTACATTAAAATTATCAACAATCAGGCGTGATTGCGAGTAAAACAAAACAGAAACGCCCACGTCAGGCGACGACGCCGAGCCCAAATTCGCTTGATTATTGCATAAGCCCGTACGCGTTTCCATACGCGTCCGTATACATTATCGGGATATCGGGCTTTCACTTCGGGCGCAATTAACATGGTGCGGGTGTACGATATACGCCGTCAATTTGCGAATCGGACCGGTCGTGCGCCCGAGTTGAGATCCGATCGCGAAATTCGCGTTCTTGCGCGATCCTCGCATATGTATACATATATATGCCATTGGTTTATGCCGCGATGCGCATAAACATAATGTAAATTTAGACAAGCGCATCGCGCGACGCTCCACTATTGCGTGCAAATATATATATACGGCTCGAGCGATAAACGCTTATAAGCGATGAGCCCTCGCTCCCGGGCCTCATGTATAATGCAAAGATCGGAAACGTCATTGTTATGCGCGAACTAGGCGATATTCGAGGCTTAGAGGGGGCTCTCGCTCGTTAAAAGCTCGCTGTTTACACCTTAAAAAGCAATTTCCCTCGTTTATTGCTTAATTCTGGAACTCGATTTCGATTCGAGTGAATATCAATTCCAGATTCCCTGTTCCTCCTATAATGAAAAAAAGGAAAATAAAAAACATTCAATATAGTTCCAAGACAACAACAGTTCGAGGACAGCCATTGCTGTAAGATTTATCGTGGAAATTTCGCAATTGCGTCTTGGCTACCGTATCTTGTGTTCGCCATTTTGGATTTTGAATTTTGAAATGATCCAATCGGATTTGTTTCGTTTTTAATCAATCAGTTTTATTCGTTTTGAAAAACGTCCACGATATATGGACAATTTTTTTAAATCCATCGAAACGTCCACCATTTTGAATTTCTATTTTTGCCGTAATTCAAAGGTAAATCTATAAACTTGACATAGAATTGATAGGAATTAAATGTAGTAAAAACATGTTGTAAAATTATTAAAATCATCAAAAACTTCTCTATCTTTATTACAAATTTAACTATATATATATATTTAATTTCAATGCAAAAGTGTACAATTTCAGTGGAATGCCAGATAACGAATTTCACCTCGGATAAAATGGAACTTGATAATTTTCAGTACTTCGTCCTTTCAGCGGGATAAAGTGTGCTCTATCATTACGAAATTTATTATTTCCCTTCGTCTCTTATAGTGCCGCACTCAATCATTCTTCGCGTTTCTGCTTTCTCGCTTTATAACTCCTTTGGACTCATTTTCGCCATTCTGCTCTTATTTTGCACCCATTATCCCTCTGCACCGCGTCGTCACGTGGTCTTGCTGCCCTTATTTTGGCGCATTCTACATTTCTCTTGCACATTTCGGCATTTCGCCGACTTTTTGGTCCACATTGAATAATCGCCAGTATCGTCTCTCTCTCTCTCTCTCTCTCTCATGCAATCACCCTTTCTTGACCTTTTTTCTCCCCTTTCTCTTTCATATAGCAGTCCATCGCGACAGGAAGTGCATAGAAGAGCATTCGCGCGTTAAAGTCCGTTCATCCCGAGCGTCCAAATGTATATATATATAAATCTCGGACAGAGGTTTCAAGTTCAACGCACCCTCGCTAATGCGGTTCGCAGCCCCTTCCGTCGCGGTTCAACATTTCGCCCCGACGAATTTCAGGACAATTTTTTCGCAATTATCCCTTTCGGTGCATTATTAAAATGCGAGCGCGACGCATTGTTGAAATGTTATACTAATTACGAGGAGTGGCGTGAAAATAAAAATTTAATACGGGCCAATTAGGACACGAGAAGTTTAGACAATAATTAGCCGGATTTCGAATAAATTGTTTTAAACAGAACGATGCGTATATAACGCACCGTTTAACATTGTTTATATGTACTCATTCGTGTCGGTTATTATTCACTCTACGGGTTAAATTTACGTTGAGTGTTTTGTATGACAAATAAATGTCATTTTAATGGCATTCAAATTCAACCACACTACTGTTTGTTTTTGCTAAATTAATTTTGTCGTTTTAGCGTGAATTTGTTTCAATGACGAATTGAACTTTTGCATTTTCGAAATTGGATGAACAGCATATTGATGCCAGAATGGTTTAAGATGCATTTTGAAAGAAGACCCACAGTGATTTTGTGATCTTCTACGTTGCGTTTACGTAACAGACTGAATGTATCAATTTCAGTAATTTGCGACGGAACAGTGACGTAGACTTTACATTTTTAATGTAACAGTATTTCGTGCCATTTTCTTTACAATAATACTTACGTAATATTTACGTCATTTTGTTGACTTTAGTATTCGTCAATGCGTGTTCTCAAAAACTTATGTATTTATTACGTATAAATAACTAAACTGTCATTTTTAAAATGTGTCATTGACGGATTTTTGTTTATGTAAAATGTGTTCCCAAAAATATTATGTACAAAATGAATCGCATAAAAAATAATTTATATACCATATGAGTTCGGTAACCATCAGTATATATACGGTATATATACATATTCAGTGTGTACCGCAATGAATAAAATTAGTACACGATTGACCATCGTAAAGAAAGCGAAAATATAAGTTTTTGACGCCAAAAGCAAAATTTTATTTATTTGAAAACATGCCGAAGTACTGATAAATAGATATTTTCAAGCAAATGAAGAAATGTTAAAATGACACACACTGAACGATATTTATAAAATGGTTCGTCAACAAATATGCCAAAATTTTCGTCAAACGTAAAAATTTATAAAAAAATATCTATAACATCACAGAGTAAATACGAAACCATTCAAAGATTAAGAAAAATTTTGGTACACGACAAACAAAGTAAATAAAAATATCGACATAACAAACGTTAAAAATGTACAAAAATTTGATAAAACCTAATAATTTGCATAAAATCTAGTGCGTGTAAACAAAATGATAAATTGTCATTGAATAATGTTCAATTTTCAAAGTGAATAAGTATTTATTTAGCCTGCTTGGAATCGTGGTCGAAAACTATATGCGGGTTACTCAGGATCCGCAAGTATATAACGTTTTTAACGTCCTTATCGCTGCTCCGTAAATCATTTGTCTGTTATTCGATAAGTGCATTTTTCTAGGCGTTTCGAGCACGGCGTGCCTAAGAAACTGCATTTTTCCTGATATTTTGCGTGCTGATAATTATAAAGTACAAGATCTGTATGCGAGTACGTAAGTTACCGCGACAAAGGTCGATTTTCCCGTTCTCCCGTTATCTAAATCGCCTCTATTCATGTCGCGCCAGTTTTTCCACCTTAAATAACACAATTTCTAGTGAAATTGCGGTAAAATTAGATTCTTGTTGTCGTCGCTTGATACACATCAGCGATTGAATTTTTCTTTTATTATTTTCGAGACGCAGCATTTATATGTGAAACTTAAAATTTAGAAAAAGTATTGAACTATTAATGTATTACTGTAAATTATATCTTTACGTTTGTTTTTTTATTGCAGTTTTCTAGAATAATGAATGTCATTGTTTTAATGCTATAAAGTATAATTGTCAAATTGTAGTAGATTATGACCATTTTGTCAATGTATCATTCATTTAATAAACATTTTAATAATAATTTTGTTATTGTCAATTATTATTAATCCATTTTTAACTTTATAAAATAAACGTAATAATGCAATAAAGTTAAAAATATTTTTTTTATATACTTTTCGAATTTTTAGAAATAATTACTCACATCTACATTTATTTTATAATTTAATATCGCATAAGTTTTAAACAAAATGATAATTAAATATTCTTAAAAAATAAATCAATTAAATTAATTGAAATTGAATTATTGAAAGAACCGATTAATTAATCTAAATCGTCATTCCATTATTGTTTCAATTTGTCAATGTAGTAAATATTTGAATTTATCATCATAATTATTATTATTATTATTATTATTGTTATTTAATTTTAGTTCATAATTTTTGTAAGTAAATGAATTTTCTTTAATAAATATCAATTATAATTTAATACAATTTTTCGTCAACTTTTTTAAATTGAAACAATAGCAAGTCCTGATTTGCTGGACGTCAAGATAGAGAGAATTTACAAAGTTATAATAGATTTGGGTCGATTCAAGTAAAAAGTTCATTTCGAATTCCACGATTGTTAGTTAGTTACATTGTTATGAATTTTAAATTTATTTCTCTACTTGTTTTACTCATTGTACGTACTGATGAGAAATATAGAAAACTTTCGTCAATATCTGGTCAGGATCTAATAAGATATTCCAAGTACGACTTCTTTATCGGTGCTCTATATTACATAAGGACAAAAAGAAAAATAATTTTCTGTATTCGAACTTTTGGAAAACAGTAAATCTTTTATAGAAATTACACAGACAATACAAATTTTAAATATTTCGATGTAATACTTTTCTTTATAATATCAATAATGTTCTTTTATAAACTTTATTATGAAAAAATACATATATATATAAAATTTAATTACAAATTATATATACATGTAATTTTACAAAATTTTAAGTTCAATAAAGCTTACATTCAAAAATTCTTTATATAGATCACAGCAAAAGTATTTTCAAATTATATTTCAGCATTTCTACAATATTTTTGATTTTAGAAAGTATAAAAAGTAAAAACTGAATGAAAAATGATGAACACGTGCTGACTATACTTTACATTTATTTCAAGGCAAATGTTGACAAATAAATGATTATATAACTCAACTCAGTATTCAATTAAATAAAACAGATCGTTTTAAATAAAAAAAAAAAAAAAAAAATTTAATGACGTAGTAGTTTATTAAATGCTATTATCGTAATCAATCAACCAATTGTGTTTCAAATATTTGTTCGATGATGTATCAAACGTCACTTTACGTATTAAATTATGAATTAAATTCTTTTTTTAAATATTGTTTATTTTAATTGCCTTTTTTCTCGTTTTATGGACATTTTTCCAATTATAAATCTCGGGTATATACAAAAATAACTTTTCGATCATTTTCTATGGTTTTCTTTACAATGTACGGTTTATTATATGAAAAATTGTTTTTCATACACATATTTACAACCGAGGTACTATTTAATTTTTTTTTACGTATAATTTGTCAGATTTTATTTGTTTTTCATTTATAAGTATCAAATAATAGTATATTTTTATTCACCCCCTACATTAATGTTGATGAAGTTGATTTTACATCACTGCTACAATTTTTTTCCGAAGTATCACTAAATAAGTTTGTTTTCTCTTATATAAAATCGTAAAAATTTATCCTTTTCTAAATCCGTTAACTTTATTTACTTGGCACAAAAACTCTATAAAATAAAGAAATATTTTCTAAAGTTCTAGTAGTGAAATTTCATTGTACAAAGTGTAAAACTTGTACCACATTCTTAAAGCAGGGAAATGTTCACTCGTTTTGGAGTGCAAATTCTCCGCGTCACTCCAAAACAAAGCGAAATAAGTATACTTTACGCCCTAGTTAGGTAATATACTATTTTCAATAATTAAGATTTGTATTATAACTAGAGTAAACAAATGAAAAGCGAATTAGCCTCGTACATGTATATATGTATATATATATATATATATATGTATATACATCTATCTATTTCTGTATAAAAGTTAAAGTATATATTTTACTCCCTCTCTATATCATTTTTCCTTCCATTTCCTTCCTTTCTCTTTTAACATTTATTATAGTTCGCAATCGTGTTGCAATCAATCAATCTCTCACATCTCTTCTTTAACGTTAGACAATAAGAGCAAGAGAAAATCAGAAAGAAAGAATGAAAGAAAGAAAAAGAATAAGAAAGTGAGCGGGAGAAAGAGAGAGATAGAGAGATAGGGGAAAGAGAAGGGTATAATAATTCGATGAATGAGAGGCCGTTTGAATGAGACGAACGAAAGGGGCCGAGAACGCAAAAGAATAGGGGGTAAGTGCCCGTTTCCGTCGGTACTTTTAATTGAAATTAGTCGAAACTTTCCCACCGTGAGTAACTGAATAACTTCGCGAGCGTTTCGTAATGCGTCAATGTCGAAGTGTCGCATCGCACCGCAAACTTTATACCGCCGCCGTGTCGGTCCTATATATATAGGCGTCCTATCGTTGTTCACGCGAGTTTCCCTAGGATTACGAAACAGGATAATCTATCAACGTGAATCTACATAAATGCAGATGCCGGGTGCGTGCAAATTCTGGTAAAGATCCTGACGCTTTGTTGGTCGTTGAACGGAGATTCTATATTCCCAAAATCGATGAAATTCGTGCATTATTTTGATGAAAGACGTACACTGAAATATTTTAAGATGGACCTTTTATTTAATTTGATTTTGATTTTGACTGAATTATATGTAGATTTTAAAAAATAAACAACGATTGAAATCTTGATTAAAAACCCTATACAGAAATATGGAGATTGTCGCCCTAGTTGCGTAATGCGTGAGATAACATTATAATTAAAAGTTGATTTTCTCATTGCGATAAAACAATAGATTACTTTACCGTAAATGAACTTGGCCATAAATATCGTAGACACTTCTACTTCTGGAAATTTGATTAGCGAGATGAATATTGCACGAAGGAAAATGTCGGATGGTGAATTTCCACATAAAAATGAAATGCTTTACTAAATGTAATGACTCGAAATGATGAGTCTTAATAATCCTACCTTAAACGTCATATTTCCAGATTTTAGTATACTAAATTAAAAACTTTATACTACATACAGTATACTATCACGAAGTGTTACCTTTTCATATTATATTTCATCGCAAAAGATTCAATGGGGAAAGATAAAAAAAAAAAAACATATGTATATTATCTTCTAGCAAATTATCGACTGAACAGCTGCAACAACAAGGTTTAACGCTATATACGAGACTATACGCAGTCTATAGTATTATACGCCAAGTTTCATGTCGAAATTCGAAACTAATATATAGGCATTCTTCGTTTCGAAGTCGGCGTCTATTCCGTGCATTGTTTCGTCTTCAGTCGGCCGGCTACGAATTTACTCGCTAATTAGCTAATTGACGAAGCACCGCTAATTGACAGATTAAGTACGCCACTCGTCGGGATGTAGATTGATACTGATGCGCTCTATACAGCTAGACGCGCATTAACGGGACGGGGGAGGGTACACGTATAGTGGCTTTTCCCCATATATATACAACGCGCTGGGTAGCTGCGGTACAATCAATATCGATTATCTTATTATGACGTGAAAATTAATATAACCCGATGCTAGGCTTGGGAGATTAACTATCCGTAATTAAAGCGAGCGCGAATCGTCCAACGACAATCGACCGACGCGATTTCGCGCCGCGAGACTTTTTTTCGGTCTGCTTTTTCGCGGCAATATCCATTACAGAATTTTATTAATTTATTAAATTTTGACGAGGTGTCGTTAACCATTTATATACACACATATGTAATAGGGAGTGAGTGAGAGAGTGATTGATCACAAAGGAATGAGAAGGTAATTTTTCTCTTAAATACATACTTATGTTCATTTTGGAAAATGTAGACAAAAACAATAAATGTTCATTCTGCAATATTATTTTGAGCATATATTTTTTGTTAACTTTAGAATATTTATTTTTTCAATTTTTTATAACGTCTCTTTTCAAATTGTACTTATTTTTAATAATTTTAAAGATATTTTTTATATATATCCCTAGTAGAAATCTGTTCCCAAATATCCGGGCGCGATCTGGGTCCTGACTCGCGCCTTGATAGATATCCAGGCGCGAGTCAGGGCCCAGCTTACGCCCGGATATTTACAAACTGATTTCTACTAGGGATACTTTAGTTTCATTTATTTTTTTTTTCATTTTTTTTTATATTCTTATATGTGGAGAGATCTTCTTCATTTCTTGGAGTGATATGTCACTTTTTAATAGGGACATGCACACATTTTAGAATGAACTTTTCTTTGGAGGGAGTTGGAGAATTCACGCTCCAAAAAGAATAATATATGCAATATATGAAATTGGAGTGAAATTTCACTCGATGAAATTTACAGAGATTATTATTATTAAAAATTTCAATTATATAATAATAATAATAATTATATTTATATTTTCACTCTTAGAGAGGGAAAATTGACCCACAATTTTATAAGAATACAATTTTACTCCAAAATATTTTAAGAGATTATATCATGAAAATTAGACTGTTATGAAAATTATATTATAAAAATTCTTCAACATTATGTACATTTACAATTTTAGCAGAATTACCCAGAACTTTATAAAGATGTAAAATGAAAATATATACCCATGGAAAAAATGGATTTATATATATATAATTATATCTGAATAATATATGATTACATCTAGATCATATACGTTGCATATATATAGTCATATATAATTGAGATATAATGATACATGATCGCTTATATATATATATATATATATATATTCTTATTTCACGTCAAAATCCATATATATGTGTATCTCATTTATACAATGACCATGTGTGGAACATATATGATCCAGATATATAATTAAATCTTTTCTATTTTTTCGCGGATCCCTTTATTAACGAATATTTGCGTATGATATCATGATGAATTTTTAAAAAAAGTTCTTTTTAAAGATTCTTATAAAAATACTCAAGTGCAAAAATGATACTTTTGGAGCAAATGTTTAATTTCATTGAATCAACAATAATTTTCTGAAAACACAGGCACATTATACTTCGCGATATTATCGAGTGACGAATATTCAAGACGTGACTGCGAATACTTGGGCACAAGTAGTCTTATAGCTTTAAGCACGAACGAAGTATTCAAATTTCATTAAGTTTAAATCTTAATTACTTATAGGTAGAGAAAAATGCGAATAATTTATTTATATTCTTTTTTTTATATATTTAATAAACAATATATTTTGAGATACTTTTTAATTTTGATTTGAGCGCGTATTACTCCGGAGCCCGACACAAATGAAATGATCTCTACTTAATCCCGGGGATTATCCTATTCAAGAAGAATATATACGTTTACTTATGACTGCGAAAAAAAGGATTAAGGCAGAGGCGACTGTGTGCGAGGCAAGATTTTTCATTCCCAGATTTTCGGCTCGCTTTCATTCTAATTAAAACGGAAAAATCCCCCGTTTATCACGCGATGTCTTGCGCAATTCGTAGTCACGATGCAAAATTAATTATAGACTTTAATACCTATATCTTTGAATATTGAGGGAATGTTTCCTTTATAAATACGGATATAAAGCAAATTTTTAAACTTTATATTATTTCATTTTCATCTTTTCATAGAATTAAGTAATATATTTTTACAATTATATGTTATAATTGTATAAAAATCAAATTCCAAATGGAATTTTCAAGCAATTACTAACCTAAAAACCAGAAAGGTATAAATAAAATAGGATTAAAATATTTTTTCAAAACTGAAAATCTCGGTTGGTAACTATTCTGCTTTAGAAACCATCTGAAGTTGTAATTATAATTCCAAAACTCATTCATCATATGCTTAGAAAAGGACAATCGGATCAAATTCTACTCCATTGAATTTGCAGAACTACTGTAGATGGTGGATCGCGTCGCATGGTCACTGTTTTTTGTGTCCTATAAACACGACCACGTCGGTCCTTGTTCTGGTTTGCTTGCATGCGCGTTAAGTTTGACCCGAAGGTTTGAGACTACTGCTGTTCTTGACATGGGTTTCCGCAGCTTCGTATTGTTCTCCTCATATACGGCGCAATAAGAAAGAACACCTGCGGCTTCCCAAGACTCGTCTCGAGTTGCAAGGATCCACGAGTCGTAAAACGAAATATTTATAAGTATAAACCGGTCATAATAAATCATTTATGATCCGATGAAACAGTATACTTTACGAGGATATGATAATCAGTGAAGGAAATTAATCCTTTATCTACATTTTTTTATTGCGTTCGCCTTGTTTTTCATTTTTTCGGTTTATTCTAATTTATATTTCTATCCAAATCCATCGTTTCTACCCTGTACAAATCAATATTCTCCCCACCACAAGTCTCTTGCATCCCCCAAAGTTCAATTGTGATTGGCTGGCGTGAGCAACTACTCAAAACTATCGTGAAGGAACGTTAGAGATTTTATAGATTTGGACAAAGAGTACTGTATTTTTACTACATAAAACGTAAACAAGAACGTGTAGTAATAGACGATGATATTAATAATAATAAAATGTAATCGTTTCTGTCGGATGAAGTTTTTACCTTAAGGCGATGCTTGAGACTTCATAGAAAAGCATTTGCCCTCAACGATAAAGTCATATACATACGGAAAAAGGCCGCGTATCTGTAAAAACGCACATTGCCTGAAATCATGAAGAAATGACAACGTCAAGAACTAAAAAGGTTCGCTTTCGTTCCCGGGGGCATAAAGTCGTTTCGACAAATGGAACGGTGCCGCGATACGATAAAGACAATTGAGTGGACAATAGTGCAACATGGATAAGAGACAAAATTGAGCGGCCCGATATCGAATTGACCATTTAATACAGCGATAACAACGGCAAAATACATATATAATGTCCTGTTATTTGGGGGAAAACAGCGAGCAATAACGCGGATTCGTTCTTAAAATTTCACCGCAATCACCAGCTTCCGCTTTACTTTTATTTTCAACTGATACGCGTAAATGAACATACAATAGTGTATGTATACGAACAATAGTAAATAAAGTATCAAATGAATGAAAGAAAAAGGAATTTGTTTGTTTTCATAATTTAGTCCAGACATGAACCAAACGCCGAAAATACTGAAGCGTATACTTAAAATTTTTCATCGACGGTCGCATCAAAACTATTCGATACTAGTACTGATTAATGAATAGTTACTGCATCATTACATTAAGCGGGGGATAACGTCAATTCCTAACCTCAAATATTATAATTAAATATATAAATATTCAAGTCCAAAACTATTTTATGGCGCTTTAACACGACTTTTATGAATGTATACGTAAAATTCTCGTTCAATTCTGAACTGATTTCTCTGAACATTGACGTACCCCTAGTAGAATTTTGAGCGTGACACTTTGGGCCCCAGCCGGAACCCTTACTTTAATAGGGATCCCGGCCAGGACCCGATGTGTCACGCTCAAAATTCTACTCGGGACATTCATAAAACACGCGTAAAAGCGCCCTAAAATACTTTTAAACTTGAAAATTTTTTGAGGTTAGGAAATTATGTTATCGACATTTAACATTTTTGATTTAAAAAATAGTCTATAGCTTTTCGTCGGTAATGCAGATCTCTTTGAATTGATAAATTTGAATAAATCGCAGCAAATTAGTTTATCGACATTTTAAGAACATCAAAATCCCTAAAAAATCTCAGTTCTTTCAATTAAAATCGAGAATATCTAAAAACAAAATCGAATTAATTAGAATTAACAAACATGTTGTAACGGAGTTTCGTTATTTTTATAAAATTCAATAGCATGTGAGCTGTATAATTAAAATACAATTAATCAATTATACAATTGAATATCTGCACGATAACAAATGAATGCACATGCAGTAGTGTCCAGGACAATTGAAAGAGTGCAAATTGACTCACATTTTCGGTGTCGTCGAGCTTCCGCTTCCAGGCATCGCTGCGTTCAATTAGATTGTTCCATTGTTCGGAGAGTTTGTTCACTTCGCGACGAATGCTGCGAGTAAGTTCCCGTGCCTGTTCTTCCGCACTTCTGTATCCTCTGGAATCGCCATCGAGTTCCCGGCCTGTAAAAAATCAGACATATGTAAAAATTTCAATTATATTCTAATAATGATGATGATAATAATAATAGGAATAATAATTAAACTGTTTATGGCCGATTTAAAATATTAAAATAATACAATAATAATTATATTCATATATAATAAGTCTACATTAAGATAGACTTACTAACCTAACCTAAAATAAGAAGACATCAGACTTCTGTTATACAAAAAAAAAAAAAAAAATTCCTATTGTAAAATGTATTGAACTGGAAAATTGTTCTCATTACCAAAAATATATAACCCTTAATTCACGATATCCATGAAAAATAAATGATTGGATTAAAAATAATAGAAAATACTTTATTCATTCATTCATTCATTGAAAAGGCGAGGACCCAAGAGCGCGTTGGATCCCGTGCGATTAAAAGCACCGACATTCTTCTCCACCTATATATACATAGGGCGTGCAATAGTCGCAACAAACATCGCCGGAAGTGTCTCGTTGAACTTGAATGTAAACGCAGCGAAATTCAGGTGAAAGAAAACAAAAGTCGCAGTAAATTCACGATCGAATCGACAAAAATAGGCGGGCTTGTCCGATTTCGACAAAGTTTGCACAGGGCTCGAGCGCGCCCCCGTCCACTCGAAAGCCAGTATAGTATTTCCGGGCATTTCGAACGTCCAAAACTGACCGGGGAAATTAATTGTTCCATGAATCACGCATCGTATCTTGCTCGGCAGTTTTTACATGAATGTGTAGCATTGATAACGCCTACTGTCGCGCTCCTCACCGTATCTGCTTGCCGCTATGTTGATTTACACTCCTGACGCCGGGCGTCCTTTAGCGCGGATTCATCGCTTGCTCCCATCTATAACTGTGCCATGTGATCGGTTTGGCTTTAACTGTAGCGATTCGTGGATTTTTCATCTATTCTAGATCTTCCCCGATGCGGACTTTCGACAATACCCGGCGACGACATCGTCTTTTGTCACTGTATGTACCATTTGGTTAGATGCAAAATTTGACGTTTTATCATTATAAAATTATGTTTACAAAAAGTTTGTTTTGAAGAAATTTGAATGGCCATTACCTGGTATGATATACGTAATGGAACATTTAAAAATCAATTTTCAGCAATGCCACGTACAACTAGGCCACGGCTTTGTAAACTATATACGCAGTCTCGTACGAATAATAAAATCGTAAAATGGATTTAATTAAAATTCTGAATACAATATCAACAACAGAAAAATAATCACAGTGTCGGTGAAAACTGAAACGAGGCCGGTTCCAGCTACGTAAGCTTTTGCAGCACGTGATACTTTCGCAAAGAAGCCCCTGCACAATGGCAACTGCGGCAACATCAAGGATATGAGAAACATATACAAACAGGGGTAATCCTAGAAAAATATATACGGTTTAATAACCTTTGTTCTTTGGCTAATACGTTTGTATTTTTGTAGTAATCATTTTTGTATAATCATTTGATATACTCTGATTTCAAGATTACATATATTAATTAAATTTTTATTGAAATTTGTAATTTTAAAAAATAATAGTCGATCTGAAAAGTTGCTTAGGGAGATTTCGATTTTTCATTGTTATTTCCAAGTTTAGTTCCACTTGAATATGTTAACATTATTATCACAGTGTGAGGTTGCAGTGATATTATTATTACAATTTATTCTATCTGTGTACATTAATGTTACATAACCAAGATATCTTCAACGCATCAAGGTAAATAAATAATAAATAATATTTTTTTGCTACATTTGATGTCATGTAACGATGTAACATCATTACGTCATTTTTTTCAAAATTGTTTTTAAAAAATGTCAAGTATATGTGAAAGTACAACTTTTTCCCTTTAATATTCCATAGATAGAGTTTAAAATAAATCATATCGACCAAAGCTTAAAAATAATCGCACGCCGTTTTTTTAACCCATTAAGGACCAAGAGGACACAAAATGTACCACAATTTTGCGGCTCTCACTTTATATGAAAAAAAAAGTTAAAAAATTTTTCAAAAACCATTTCCGACGTAAAAATGATCCCTCTTTCAGATTCCGAAGTCCAAATTTGGTTATTGTTCATGTAAAAAAAGTTACGGCACATTTTATGAAAGAAAACGCGATTTTTCTAGAAAGAAACCATTTTTAATCACCATTATCACATGAAAACCGAGTGCAATTTGCCAGGATACCAAAATATCGCGTCCTCGAATCGTCAGCTATCAAAATCCATGGTTACACATTGCGAAATTCAAAATGGCGGATGTCAAAATGCCGCCCAAGCGTAAAAAAAGACTGTATAAGGCTCTTTGACGTTAAAGAAACGTTAAAACTTCCAATTACTTTCATAAAACTGGGTAAAGACTTAAAGAGACATTATTAGGGGTGCTGAATACGAATCTGGTGTCGGTTTTTCAAAATTAAAAATGGCGGATCCAATATGGCGGACGTATTTTTTCAAATTC
>JAPYZR010001893.1:0-27262 GCA_030522945.1 Trichopria nigra
AAGTTTACGAAAGATGGACTGAGCGGCTGCGGCCGTAGGCCGCAGTCGCGAAGTATATTGAATTATTGAGGCCCGAAGGGCCGAATCAAGACAATCTTGGGAGCGAAGCGAGCCGGGGGTCCAGGGGGCAGAGCCCCTTGGTGGGGTTGGCGGCCGAAGGCCGCAGGGGCGAAGCCCCTAGTTTTCTTATTGATTTTTATGTATCCGGTAAAAAAATGAAATTGCAGCAAAAGAATTATTTACCTTCATATAGAAAAAATATGTTCGGTGTTCGAAATGGCACCCAATTGGGTGTAAATCCGAATTTTTTTAGTGTTTACACCAACTTTTTTAGTGCTTACACCCACTTGTGTGTCATTTCGGATCCCGAACAATATTTTTTGGTGTACTTTTCCGTAAATGTATAACGTTTGTCATGTCATATTCCATTGCTGGAAATAACTCGAATGACATCCGTCATCCCGTCGGAGATCCTTTTATCATATTTCAGTGTCCAGTCCAAATTGGGATATTTTATTAATTAAGCTTCTATTAATTAAGCCCCCAACTATACAAAGTATAATCTTGCAGAGTTTTTGGGTATAAAAAATTTCTGTTTTATTTTTTAGAAAACGAACATTGTCATGGGATAATCATCTAAAATATTGAGCAAAAACTGTCCAGAAATCTTCCGGAAACCAATAATATTAGATACAAACCATTTGGAACTTTTTCCACCAGGGACATTATGTAACTTCTAAATGGCTATTTATTATTGTCCTCAGTTCGATCTTGTTTGTAATGTTTATAAAAATACTTCAAAACATCGTAAGAACTAACAAAATTTAAGTCCAATGAGTTTTTAACGTTACAAATGAAATATAACTTCACGTGTGCTGCGATGAAATTGTGGGGAAACTGTTTGAAATTTATGATCGAGTCCATCAAATTTACTTTCTATGACAGTTTTATCCCCAACAAGATAAATAATTGGATAATTGCAGGAGGCAGTTGTTTACTTGGACTTTCCAAATTTAAAATCATGACTAAATTTTGTGAAGTAATTTTAAAAATGTTCAATTTAAGAAGTAATACGTTATACTCATGTTAAATTTTAGTGCATACGTGCCAACCTTCTGCTATAATGAATCCAAAGAAATGTGCGAAATCATGTATGGGTTTTGATTCGCCAGGGTTAGAGGAGACGTCGCAAGAATCATTCGTATAATAAATATTGAGTGATTTCCTCAATACAAGAACTTTTGAGTCGTTATCCCATGATTTGCAAACAGGGTATAATATAATCTACGCCTTTTTCTGAGGGTGCCGAGGTAATCGAGACGTGTGTCAGGAATTCATCACTGAAAGGTGTCAATAATGGCGACATCGATACGACAAAAACGTTCTCATCGGTTCGTATCAAAAAATTTTATATATCGAACCCAATAACTCTTCTCTCTCCCTCTTTCGCCCCCGAACCGCAAGCTGCAATAAATCGTGTTAACTGTGAAGAAATGGTCGCTTTATAGAATCGTCGGGTTTAATTTACAACCAGTAGGAGGGTCTGAGGGGAAATGCGGCGGGGAATCGCCTCGATGCCTTTTTGGCTCTCCTCTCAATACATCACAATTCGTGACTTTTCTCTCGCTTGTCATGCCTCTCTCTCTCTCTCTCTCTCTCTCTCTCTCTCTCTCTCTTTTCGTTCTTCCGTTGGCGTGTCTTTATCTCGGCCGCCGCGAATTCGCACGGCGAAGAAGCCGTTAGACCTGAAACACCTAAGTCCATATTTTCCTGGCGATAAATCTGAGGGCATTAACACGCATCGGCAAGGGGCGTTCCTAACGCACGTCGAAAAAGGTAACGAGCACCGGCAACGCGAATCGTAAATACCTACAGCTTGAGATATTTACGACACTGAAACGCGAGTGTTTCTTTCTCTTTTCTCTCTCCCGAGTTCGCGATCGCAATTGCACGACCTGCAGTCGTAAAGGGTAGGCCATACGGTGTATCGATATATCCGGCGCCATTTTCGAACTCGATCATGAAGAAAGTGGACATTTCGTTTATACGTTTTTTATTTATTTCAGTTTACGTATATATATTTTTGTCGTTGCTCGTCTTGATATTGCTCATCATTATAACTATATTGCAGTCTTCAATTATAAACTATTGATTTACAGAAACTGGTAAAATTAAGGTTTAATTCTACATATAGGTTCATATATATCCTGGGCGTATATTCTTAAAGGTAGGAACTCGTTTTACAAACCTCTGGATTGGTTGAAATGTGCAATAGTAGATTCATATTTAAATTCAAAAAATTATCTATGAAAAGAGCAGATGATTGATTAAAGCACATTTCTAATTATTATTTCAATCCACTATTTTGGATAATATAAATATGGATATTCGTCATATAATACACTTTACGACAAATAGCTTATCATTGGTAGCCTTTTGATGTTGATAGTGATGACGGTATAATACCATATTTAAGAATATTTACGCAATGGCAAATTCTATGCGAAAATTTCATCCATGTGTTCCCATAACGAACGACATTTTCTCTTACTTACGCCATTTTGCTGCAGCAAATTCGAACAATCGATTACAAGATCCTGTTTTACACGAGGCGTGCGCATTATCGATGTCAAGCATAAAAGTAAATACCTCGAATAACATATCGCGTTGTTGCGCGTCGAATGAACAAGAATTTCAAGAAGTGACAATTTAATCACTATTGATTTATTTAATTATACCGGTTTCAGTATAGTGCTGGTCGATGCTGACATAAATATGATTGCAACGTATTTAACAACGATTATATATAGACATGTGTGATTGTTTACGAGTTTCAAGATCATCGACATTGTTAGTAGGATAGTCGCTTTCATGTACATATATACTGATATGATAAACACGTTAAATTGCATTCTTATCTGCGTTGTCGATAAAATCACTTTTTTCAACCTGTAGAACTAATTTTGCTTGTAATTTTGGTAGTGTTACATTATTACCGGTTGCCTTAAAAAAAAAAAAAAAAATTACAACAGTACATGCAAATATGTTCACATATTTTAAGGTTAAAAATGGGTTTATAATGTCCCATTCTCTCGCACTCATCTATAGAATAAATATTCTTTTGTTATTTAACGTTATAGTTATTATAAGTCGGGTATTGTTTAATTTTATTTATTTCAATATTACAGGCATGTGTCACAGGTCTTGTGTCGTAGTAGCTTTCGACGATTTCTAATTATTGCCTTGCTTTTAAATACAGCAATAATCTTACTACACAATAACAATAGAATACCATTGGATAAAACTTGATTTCAAATTACAACAGAAATATCAATATAGACCTATTTAAAATTATCAGAGAATTGCACAAAAAAATAAATAAGTTCGACGGCGTTAATGCATAACAAATAAAAATAATTTTTATGGATGTTTCACCTGCAATTTTCAATTTCTATAATTTCAAAATATTGTAGCAAGCTTAATTTAGGTTTTACATCAGAAATAACACTTTTAAGTAATAGAAACACGATGCCAACAAACATTAAAAATATTTCATTAATAATAAACAGTTTTATTTTCATATACATAATACTATACATGACAAAAAGGTTAAAAGTTCTGTGGATTTGTATTCAAATCCACAGAACATAGAAAAGGCCGTTATAGAGTGGCAGAAAGGCGTACTTAAAACATGATTAAAAGTATGTAGTTTGAATGTAGGTCACTTTTTCCGAAAGCCTGTAAAAATATTCTATTAAACATATATACATACATCAATGCCAAAAGAGGCCAAATCGTTAAAGCATTTGGAAGTTTGTTCCTGAACACGTTCGATGGATGCTGCCCAAGGGAGCGTTCGGAAATTCCTTCGATGCTGGACACTATACTATAGGCCAACAATGGTCGAATGAAGGGATATTCCAGTAAGGCACATATTCGGACGCTGGTTTCAGCTGCCGTTTACGCCATTCACGAAAGTATTGCTGAAGACGAGTGGCAATCTAGCCACAATAAGGACGCGTGTCCTGGTGCCGGAACGCTTCGATACATCACTTTCAATCACTGCCAAAATACGCCTGCTAGACTCTGTCCGCGCTGATTTCACACGTCTATTTTGTAACAATCGAATGTCCGATAGTGGCCTGTGGTCATCGTTGGTCACTGAGAGACTAGTTTCATCCCTTGAGAACCAACGAATGGGTGTTCGATCAACTCAGAGAAGGAAACGTATAGGTAGCAATGTTTTTGAATCCCGTGAGATTAGCGATTTGGATCAGTATTTTTCAGAAATTTGTTTTATAATAAGCGCCTCTTGACTCTCGCGACACAGGACATCAATAAGGTAGATTTGACATACCTCACACATCGCTATTATCTACACGTCTAAATGTCAATTTCTATTAATTGGAAGGTCGGTTTGTTGGTTTTGTATAATAACCTGATTCACGAAACAGAATCAATTTATTCAATTTTAAGTCACTTATTATTCCACATGAATGAATACTTTGAATAGATGGTACTCGTTTTGAATGTATCGGATTTATTTCGAGAATTTTTTAATTGAACGTTTATAAAGGATGTTTACATTTGGCCCTCTCAGGACTATTTGTACCAAAGATGCTTAAATTTTAATCACGTATCAGCGTTATATGTTTTGATTAAATTACGAGCGTCGATATTTTATGCACGTGAAATGAAGACAAGTTTAGGTGTCAATCACTTTTTCATAAGATATGTTACTCTGGAGTACAAAAGTTGCTTTAAATTGTGCATAATGAAACAGTAGTGGAATAATGTCACCAGTTCACAATACTAGATGCATTTTTGTACGAATTTTTCAATACACATGAAAATTCAGGTAGTGCTTTGATCTTGTGGTATCACTTACTATTGTTTCATTACGTACACTTCAGAGGAAATTTTACACTCCAAAGTAACGTTTACTTTGAAAAGGTGATAAAAGATGAACGGAATATTCGACAATGCGAATCCTTACATCTGTGACATGTAAAGTCTGTTTTAAGACTAAAATGTCCTTATTCGGGAACAAAAAAGGATTGAAGAGTCAGAAATGGTCAGAAAATATCTATATATAGAATGTGAATACTTTCATGAATATATGAATCCTTCTCTATCATTTTCATAAAAATTGTGCTTAAAAATGATTTTTTACTTTATTTTTATTATATTATTGACCTGAAATCGGAAGCTAATAAGGCATTCACTGCTATTATGCATGATTTATGAAAATGAAATTCTCATAAAATTATTCAAAACAATACGACTAAAAAATTTCACATTATTTTAGTCAATCCTCACCAACCGATACATCGTTTAATTAGATTAGATGGTGAATTTGTCAAAACTTTGCTTTATTGAATGACAGTCGAGTTTTTATATTTACATATTATCTTATCTTATTCCAATGTTTTTCGATCTCTGGGGGAATCGACAATGCGACGAATCGTATAGGCGCGATCTCGATCAGTTTTGACTATACACGAACGAACTTTTAAATATCAGACAGCGCTACTTAGATTCTTCGAATATGGGCGACATGGATCACAATTTCCATCAATCACTGAATCATTGTTTGACGTGTCACGTTTGAGCAGTGTTATGGCATTTGCACTGTAGGCAGCTAAGCTCCGGAAGCGCATCACGGATGACCACCAAATCGATGGTGCAACCTGTTAAGTTCGGAAAATTCATCCTTTTGTAAAACTCACCATATCGTTGAAAGAATTTTAAGACGTGCCCATTTTATATTCTTAAGCACTTTTTACACAGAATCGCGAACAGAACTCCCTAACCAGGGACGCCATCATTGTATTAAGAGAAAAAGTTTGGACTTATGTGTACGGAGATTAAGAAATTTTGAATTTTAATGAATTCTAGGACCAATGACTTCTGAATGTGGAAAGTTGACGTTTTGTATTTTTTTTTTCCCATTCAATATACAGAAATATTTAGAATTTATCTCTTTGAAACTTGATGTGGGTTAATAATGTGAAAAAATCAGAAAAATAAATTAAAAAAAAAAAAAAAAAGAAAAAACAGATTATGTCACGATATTGAGCTTACTTGAACGAAGTTGTCAAAATATGTGTACATAGAAAATTCAAATAATTTAATTTTATTATGATTATTATTATCATTATTATTATTATTATTATTATTATTATTATTATTATTATTATTATTATTATTATTTAAATACTAAACTTATGTTTTTATTTTTATTTCGTTTATATTTCTCTTACTTATTTAATTGGGTTTTTAATGATTATTTATTTGATGAACATTAAACATATTAAGATGCTATTATACTAATTAAAATTGATTTAATAAACTATTTGGTGGCCAGTAAAATATTCAAGTTACAGTGATTATGTAAAATAACTATAGTCATCATGTCCTTTAAATTAAACTTTTTTAATTTCGAATTATTTTTTGAGGACAATAATCAGGATATTTAATTTAATATAAAAATATGGCATTCAGAGCCGTAGACGGTTGGTAGATGTGCCTCGAACAAGACTAATAAGATTCGCTAAAAAGGTGAGGCAGACAGTGATTAAGTGGATTTGTATATATAGTCGACCTCACGAGTGGAGAAGCCATCAGGTGGATTGAACCGTCATAGTCATGATGCCCACCGTATTTTTACAGATCAAAACAATTATCTTCACTGATCCATAGAATGTTAATGAGCGTCTGAATCGAAGTGGCGGCTTCTGTTACCTTTTAATTATATTTCGACATATGATGTATTGGAATAAAAAGATGGTTTTTTTTTTGAAGGAAGCAAAGCGCTACATCGCATTTAGTTAGAGCTGCTATCTTGTACCCATCGCGTATGTTCTTATCTATGTGGCATAATATTTTTAGACTGCACATTTCAGTTTTGGGAAAAATATAACTGTTCAAAATTTACTTCTGGCGTTAGAATTGAATAAGTAAGGTCCAAAACGCGTTTCATTCAAATCATCAGTAAGTAGGGAGTAATAATTTTCTTGAAAAAGATCTTTGCAGTATATTAGTCGTTATTATAGATTAAGCAATAATAAGTTGGAAGTTAATTGTCAAAATATATCATAAAAACTATTGGAATAAAAAATAAAAAAAAACCTTCTTGACTGTTATTTGGTAACGGATAGATGGCGTGAAAATTTTACTCCATGATTTGTCGTATATAATATGAATTTTAAAGTATAAATATTCAATAAAAATCTTTAACAGAACTTAAAAAAATGTTTCAATACAACAATGGTCCCACATTGCATTAATATATAGAGTCATTATTTTGTTCAATAAGAAATACAAAAAGGGAAATATTTAATTAAATAATAATGAAACATCAATTTGAGAGAACAAAAATTAATTAGTATTTTTAAAATACTTTTCAATCAGATAAATAAACGAATAAATAATTGCCTGAAGAATAAAAATCACAAGAATAAACAGGAAAAGTAATTATAAGAAATCATAAATAAATATAATTCCTGATTTAAAAAGAGACTATAAAAATATAATTCAAAAAACAATAAGTCAAAAAATATGATTGTATCGGCCACTGTATAATCGTTTTATGCATATATATATATGATAAATGAAGGATTTTCCTGTCAAACAGATATTTTATCTCACTGGCATCATGTACGTCGCTACGACGCGTCTGCTCCAGGACCAGTTCCCTTTTTTACTGGTTTTTTAGTATTGCCGAAAACAAGCATAAACATAGATAACCCTCGAAGAGATTTTCAATGTTATTTCGAGCATCAGAAAATAAGTAAATGTTTCAAACACCCTAGTAGATAATAAGACCAGTTTATGTCCATTTTTTCTAGACTCCATTACTTTTAACATAGAGACCAGAAAAATGGGCAGAAACTGGTGTCATTTTCTACTATTACTGCAGGGACTGGAGTTTCCATTATAATGAAAAACCACACTCATTAATTTTATTGTTGAATAATTGCTTTTTGGCGATAACTTAAATTTCAGTTTTTAAATAAAATGAATAAGCTTACCCTAGTAGGAAATCATACCAGTTTATGGCCATTTTTCTAGACTCCATTACTTTTAACATAGAGGCCAGAAAAATTGGACAGAAACTGGTGTCATTTTCTACTAGGGTATGATTGGGAATTTCAATTAATTCCACTTTTGATGAAGTAGACGTATTTTTTTTAAACTATTCGATGTTGAAGAAAAATTAAATAATCTTATACTTTCATTTGGCAGATAATAAAGAATGATATTGATATTTATTATTTGCGAAATCACCAAATATTTTTGTGAATTGAGATATACAACATTTAAAAAACGATGTACAAACTTGTGGAATTCAAATCGTTTTGTAACAATTTAAGAGTGCAGTTTTTTTTTAATTGAAAAATGAAAAGACAAGGAGTGAAAATGGCTTATTCAGTAACCACGTGTATATATTTACGTATATGATAATGACAGCATACGTCATTATATGTGGACTGAGTTTTTATTTGAAATAGAATCATTGCGAATATCACGTAAAATTACCCTGGTAGAAATCTGTCCAGTTTTCTGTTACACTGTCCAGTTATCCTATACCTTTAACATGGGAAAAAAGCAAACGGGACAGAAACTAGCCAAAAACTGGACTCATTTTCTACTAGGATAACATCAGTATCATATCAATATCAGTATATATATATATATATAAGTAATAAAAATATATTATATATAATTCAAATTTATTACTATTTGAACTTAATATACTCTGTAAACTTTGTTCATATTTATTCAGTTGTGGTTTATGAAACTTGGTGTTTATGAATGTAGGTACCTTGTATTTTCGAGAAAATCACAAAATAAACAACGGCAAAGGACTTGATGATTACAACGTGTATTGAGTGTTGCAGATAACTTTTTGGCATTTATACATTTCCTTGTTTAACATTCCACAAATCATTCTAAGTATTTTAGGGTGGTCCGACTAAGAATAATCTGCCATTGTAATGTTATATCTGGGTTATATTAAAACAACATGTGTGTTTGGTAAATATTTTAACAATTTCAAAATAGGACCATGTAAATACACTTGCACGAAGGGCCAATCTCTAAATCATATACCAAATGCATTTAAACAGACCGCAAAGGTCAACTACAAATATTTTGCGAATATAGCCATAGGGTCAAGTGAGTTTACGGGACTTTTGTGTTAACCAATTGTTGAACATCTCATATTTGTTTCGAATAGACGGGCGAAAATTTCAGATTATTTAAATATACAGGTATGCTACCATTGATCATATTTTTCGGTCGAATGCGTAATTATTTACGATTAATAAATGGCCAACAAATTTTTATATTTTACAGCCGAAGGGGCAAGTTCCATTGAAGTCACTGTTTACTATTCCTTCTATACACACATATATATATATACTTAAAAAATATTATATAGTTTCGAAACGTGTTTATTATTTTGATAATATTGTCTTAGTCCTTGTTTTTCGAAAGTTTTCCTCTGTTTGGACAATTTATAAGGACAAAACATTTTTCTTCGAAATGTATCCTATTTCCAGTTTAAAACTCGACAAAAGTGTTTGCGATACGCTCAATATTAACAAGAACCACACTTCCGTCTGAATTTTTGGCAAGAATGCCTATTGTTCATGGTGTGCATGATTCCGACGAACGTCTGACGACGATATTATTCCAAACTCTAATCCTATTGACCGACAATATTTTTAATTCTGGTCAGTACGTAACAGGATCGGTACATCTGCGGAGGTAATGTTACACCATATGGGCACCACTAATCTACTTTGAGTTTCGGCCACAGCGAAAGACGGACATGGTTATGTTTTAATCTTCCGCTCGAGTTTTAAGTTAGGTCCAAGCGAGCATTTTGTTTTCACCGCTTGAAATACAGGCTAATCCGTAATCCTCTTAAGAGATGTCAAGTATAAAACGTACACCTTTCTCCCGCATGCGTGCTCTTGAGATGTATATACGTGAATATAATATACAGCGAGTCGGGAAATGCGCGACTCCCGAGTCCCCGATCGGTTGATGACCAATAACGCGATAGACATATTGGTGAAGGTAGCGTTTGCGTTCCGCTTATAGCTGTCGTCGATTGATCGAGGTCGACTCAGCGTGCTTCACAGTTGGAATCTGTCAGGGGATGATCGAGAGCCCCTTCCTCCCGCCGATGAAAAACATACGAAAGCCTTATCGCGATCCTATCTGCCTTTGATTGCTTATCGATGTTGAGAACATTTTCGAAACTCAGATTACGCTGCGAGATATTGATAATTGATTTCTGGAAAATAAACAAAAGCTGTGCGTATATATGCGACATCAGCGTGTCATACTTGGGGAGGGCATCATGACGTTGAGTTTAAGTGGGCTTACGTGTACCGAGTATAATGATGGGATAATGCAGACGAATATGGCACGGTGCATTAAGTTATATATGTAATTTGAGAAAATTGCAAATAAATTGGGAATAAATGATTTTCTCCCCGATAAAGAAATTTATAGACGTATAATGTGTCGCTAGTTCCCCTTTATACGAGATTTGGAAACAACTTGGAAACCCGTGAATTTTGTAGTATTTTGTACAATTTATTACAAAATTCTTACCAAATTTGCCTTATGTTTATTATGTATATGTGATGGGCATATCTACGGATATATGAAAAAAGAAGAAAAATAGTATTGCTTTTATTTATTTACGATTTCGTACATGACGTTTGTTCAGGTTTTAAAATATCTCCAAGTATCATTTATCCTCATCATTGACGAAGATTCCGCGTCTATACACTTTTCCGAGTAAACGAAGATCTTTCCTTATACGGATAAATGTTCTTGATATAGGTATGATCAAATTACGAAATGAGCAATGTATTAGATGTATATTAGTATAGCACACGAAATAGTAGCTTTATTACGGTTCCTAATAGAATTGTGCATGAAACATATTTTATATTCGGGTTTTTTTTTCTGATTCACAACATAATCGCTGACAAGCAAATGGGACGATTTGGGGCTGCGACATTTCAAGTGACTGTATTTGTACATCGAAATAATCACGGTATAATCCTTATCCAGCATGAAATGCGCGACTTGGAATGACGCGCTTAATAGGTATTCTGGACAAAAGGGAATCAAACGCGAGGCGTGAAGGTTGGCTGACACACTCGGTAATCGGCTGCTATTAGCACCCCGCGGCTAAAGTCCGCTGAGAGGAACATTCGTAGACCCTTTCTCGGAATAATTCACGTCGCCAACTTTCCCGTGTGAAGGAAACATTAATATCAAAGGATCGAGCACGCGGTTGCAATAAAAAATGATACGACTGATCACGACTGACCACCTGAGACCGAGGCAAATGCCGAATTAATGGCATGGATTCATTTTCATTGATTCGCGATTTTTGCCACGTGCATCTTTTAATTGTCGGTATATATTCGTTTATGCACGTAAGCGTATGACGTAATATAATAAAATGTAATCCATTTTGAACTTTCAACTTCTTATCGTGACTGTTTAATTAAATTTTTTGCATTTTTCGTCACAGATGTAAAAGTTGAAGGTACATGTACTGCAAAAATGAAGATAAGCTGGTAACATGTTCATTAAAGGACATTAAAGGACATTTTGCGAAAGACTTGGAGTGGGTATCAATACTATTAAACAAAAACTGAACAAAATTGTATTAAAGAAGATGGTCTCGCGAGGAAATAAGCTTTCAAAGACAAGATAAACAAAGAACTCGTAGAAACAACAAACTGACACAGATGTCTCTCAGAATGGATAGAGGTCAGCAAGGACACACCAGAACACTGGTAGTGTTCCTAAGTGGTCATTGTATAAACATTGGGATATATGTGGAACTTGAGAGTGGTATTTACGATACCAAAAGCAGATCTATTCAATTTTAATGCAACATTTCGCTACAAAGTTTATTCAAGTCATAAAAATTCGAAAAACACAAATAAGCGTGGAAGATTACGGGATTATGATGGAGAAGGGTATCCGTGAGCTTTATTGGAATATCCCATGAAAGTATCTGGTTTGACCCCGAGGTAAGTTAAAACTACCCCCGCAGGGTCGTTAACCGCAGTGTTTCTGACATCAGCCGTTATAGCTATCTGGATTCCAACAATTGTCATGGTGCTTATCTTGTGAAGAGATAATAGGATAAATTTAACAAATGACTCCTTGTCAAATTACAGAAATGGCCAATGCCTGCTATTTGGATTGTTTTGTATCATCCGATTTCCGGTAGGTTTCACGGCGCCAAGAAATTAATGAAGAGTTTTTTTGAAAAACTTATGTACTCAGACTCGTCTCTTAATATCCCCCTCCCCTCCCCAAGAGCCGACATATCCCAAAATTACCAAAGTATATATATATATACTTTTACAAGTTTATATAATTTTATTCGATTAAAAATTGAAATTCCCTAAAAAAAAACACGTTAGATCTCTCCATAACATCGGTCATGATTCCATCAGAGTCTCCTGAGCCATTCTGACTTATTTACTTGTTCTTATTAAACCACTTCATCCGATGCGTCATTATTAATGAAACATAACCTACGCCACTTCCAATTCCCAAATCGCACGGTCATTTTTATTTTCGTGCCCCCCTCTCTCTCATGGGAATTTACAACATGCGTTCTCTTAACGCTAGCAGAGGACAATATTGGCTATGCGGTGTGTTGCGTTTACCCATCCGACGTCGCTAAGTCCCACGAGACCCTTTCATGCATTGTAGGAATATTGCATCAAATCCAGCACCTGTTTATATTTTACTCTATAACAGTAGGCATGTCTTCTAACTTTCGTGATCCTCAGCCGCACATTGTTTCCCACTTCTATAATGGACGGTAGATGTTAGCTTTTAAATCTATCGCTAATCTCATTTCGCATTTCGATTACGATTAATCTGCAAATTACATCTGATATACTTTTGTTTTTTCAATCGAATTAAGTAATGTTCTAATAATTTCAGTTCATTTTTTTGAATTTCATATATAAATATATAAATAAGGTAAAGAGCAATTTTTAATTATGCTCTTGCGATATGCCGACAATGCGACTGTCGATTTATTGTATCAGATGTTATAAGATATGGTCGTTATCTTTGCTTGTAAACTAGTAGACATTCCCGTGTCCGAGCATCTGTTGAGATAATTGATACTAACCCTCTTTCTAGTGCGAGATATAACCATTTCTACTTATAACATTGGTCGGATTTACTTGCTTTCCTACACCATTACGAGTAAACAAGAGAGGCTCACCACACGAACAATTTTCCCTTAGCGGACCCGATACAGCCTCAAATGACGAGTACACGTTCAACATATATATCATATAGATTTTTTATGTCCACGGGGAATTACGAATTACATTTGATATTACTACTATAAGGCTAAATTTGACAAAAAATAAAAATATTAATTAAGTATTAAGTATCCGTGTTTTATAAGCAGATAATGGTGCTCGGACGACTTGAAAACTACTACTTAATTAAGTCCCTTCATAACCTTACTCACAATTCCCGCGCATTAAATAATTAATATTACTAGCTACTATACAGATCAGTTATTTATGAATACGAGAGTCTTCATATTTATTCCAGTACGGGTGGGTGGTCATGGTTGGCCATGTTTTAACTTTTTGCTGAATATTGACGAATGATTGGGTCAAAGGTTTAGCTGTCATAGACATTTAAAAAAAAGGTAATTACCTATACAGTCTCTGTCAGACCTGGTTGTCATGGTAGGACCATTGTAGAATATCACTAAGATATGAAGAAATAAACTGATTAAAAATAACTCGTCAGTGATAGTAGGTGGCGTCATGGTTTGATTCGTCTTAATCGTCGCTAAGTACATCTCAATTAGTACAATGCTCCATGTGAGGTACATACGAAATGAATTTCGCAACTGAAATGTCTGGAATGAATTGATTATTACACTCGCGCTGTTTAAGATTAACCATCTACCATAGAATTGCAATAGATTTCACATCATTTTGCAATCTCTAAAAAAGCGAGAATAAAGGGAAAACTTGAAGCATTATTAGAGACGGATACGTATGTCAGGTGTCAGTTCCCGCAATTCATGCGTATCATGCTGACAACGAGAAACTCGCGTTCGAAGGCGGCCGTCAACCAATATGGCGGCATATCCGGTGACAGTTCTATTCAATTTAAGAACAAAATGACGTCTGGTTTATGCATCAACATGCAATTAAGGCGAAAGCCCGGGTAGCTCGTCTAACTCGTCATGTTACTTCAGCAAGGGGCCGTCGGATGCGAAAAGTTGACAACCCAGTATTCGCTAAATTGCCAAATGAGAAGCGGAAGCTTTCTTCACGCGTGAACCAAAATGGTCGCTCAGTTCAAAGCGTAGGAAAGGAAGTCGTTACATCAATTTATTAACAACCCTCCAGTTATTATACTGAAAGTTTTCAATTTTCTTAATGAATGTTCGCGTCTGCAGTATTGTGTACATTATCGAGTATTTTTTTTTTCATTTGTCTTGATAATTTGATGCGATTGTTATTTCCTTTAACTGTTCTGACGTGGAAAAATTATTCTAAAAAAAATGATATCATTTAATAAATACAATAATTATTTTCGTACTTTTTTTACTGGTTTTTATTCATAAGCATTCTCATAAATTTTTTTTTTATATAACACGAATATGATACAAAATACATATTTTAATATTTTTACGTATGATGTACAAATATCGGTTAAGTCAGGACATTTACTTTACGCATTCACACGTGGAAGATGAAGGATGAATTAAGATTTGAATGAGACGGTCTGGTTGACAAAAAATATTCAACTGACTACGTATTGTCATAATTCATTATTATGACTTTTATGAATTTATCATAAAAGTTTACAAATGTTGATATACAAAAATTGAAAAATTATAAGAAACTCGCCGGTTGACACAGCCGAAACGTCGATCAAATATTTTTTCCGTCAACCAGATAATCTTAACCAAAACTGACATATCATTCATTAATTAAATGCCGATCAAGAAACTTTTCAATTTTAACACATGGAAGATATTTGAAAATTATTAATTCCTTATACATACTTATAAGTAATATTATAATATTATTGTCAATATTTATTTTGATTATTGCATCCAATACAATAAACATTTTACGAAGACAATTAATTATTTAATTTTTATAATCTTCACTTTATTTTTGTTCGAAAAGTAACGTCTTATCAATAAATATCAGAATTATTGACTTTCAAAAAATATTAATGAAAACTATAATAAAAAAAAACATTATGAATCGTAAATACTGAAACGAGTGACATAAATTGAAAAGTTGTTTTTTATATACGTTCTACATTTTCTTGATGCAATATCACGTTCTTTTTTTATGTGCGTAACGACCCAGCAATCACACTGTTGACAATTATGTAACAATTACGTAACAACTATGTAACAGGTAACAGTTACGTAACAGGGTTACGTAAATGTTACTTTCAATGTTTGCAAGGGAGTAGAAGTTAATTTTCTTCATAATACCTATAACAAATGGAAAGAATTTTACCGATTGTTATTCATTATTACAAAATAAAAAGTAACATTAAATATATACGTGTAAAATTTTTTTCTAATAATTCGTGCGAACTGTACGTCGTGCGAACTTGAAAACGAAGGAATTCATAAATTGATTTGTGGGCTCAGTTTTTCATAGTTTTGACATTACTACGGTCGAATTTATGCATATTTAGAAATGAGTTACATTTTATTTTAGGTTCAGTATCCCCTTACTAAATCAAACGCTAAATCAACAGCTAAATAACCCTAGATCCTACATCCTGCGAACATCTTAATTCCGCTATTTCTCTCTTTCTATGCTTCTCTCTCCATCTCTCTCTCTCTCTCTCTCTTAATAAAAGCATTGCGAAATTAGTTTTTTAGAGGTCGATTAACATACTGCCTCTATAAAAAGCACGGGGCGAACGAGGCGGTTGCGCGATCGAATAAATTTGAGTCGGCTCCTGGGCCCCCGTCCCGTTACTCCCGTCATCCCTCCAGGGTACCTGATGCTCTCGTCGGCACCCCAGGACGCACGAGGGTAGTGTTCGGTTTTAGGCGTAAGTGTAATATACACATGCAGTTTGATTGTAAAGTACTCCGACGTTTCGGAAACTTGCGTACCACTCACAATGCAGCACATATGTTCCAATATTGGATTTTACTATATTATATATTGGAAACCGAGTGTTATTGTTTTATACACATTGGTTTACTTTAGAGGTTTTCACTGTCGTTGAAGCACGAAATAACAAAGAATGTACGCACTCAATGTTATATCCAATGTTTTACAAGTTTTTTGCCTTTATAAAATTTCTGATTAAAGTCATAGTTATACTCTTCCATGTCTTGATTTCTATATGGTCATATATAAATTAAAAAAAAAAAATATATATATATAATAATTTTTCAGAATGAAAAATTATCCATTGTTTTGTTAGTCTAATATTTTACATATCAAAAGTAGAAAAAGTCCCTTTTCATGTCCGTTTAATGGTGCTGCAGCAAAACACACACTTTATTAGGACGAAGGTGACAGTAAAAGAAATTTATACCTATATGTTGCATTAGAATATATTTCTTCTCTTATAATTTCATATGCAACCAATATTTTCAAGTATCTTTAAAAAATCATTGAAGTATTATCATAATAAACCATATGCAATTACAAATTTATACATCAATATATTTTACCGATACACATTGCATTCATCTCCTTTCTCTAGATTGCACAATGCTTTTTAACAATCATTCATAACATATATACATTTCACAGAATAAAAGACTGCCTTCTTCCTAACGTCATTCACGCGTGTTAGGTGTGCAGATATGTCAAACTATTTCGATAAAGCGTGAAGAACGCGAATAATAAATATAATTTCCGGACCCTATATATTCCTCGTCCTCGTAATATCTCACCAATTCGATCCAAACTCCGTATCCATTCTTACTTTATGCGTTCTTAAAATATATGTCGACGGTTTTCATAGTATCTGTCCTATCATTTGAAGACGTGTTTGCGCAATAAACAAGAGAATGATCATTTTTGAGTTGCAACATCTATTGTTCTCTGTGACTCGCAAGGGTATAGGACAAATGTACGACCTAAATTCATATATAGGCACTCGCAAAAAGGAGCACTTTCGAGCGAGTATACGAGGCTCGGCCTCCGTACGCACACACACACACAGATGCAGGCATATGTACGCATACACGCAGGTATGAAGAGGCCCAGGGGGTAGTTGGCAGCAGAGAGAACCGATTTCTCGGCAGAAACAAACGTTAAATGAGATCGGGCATCCGGAAGTAATTCGACGTTCCCGCGAGCGCATCGAACCTGCCATCGTAAACCAAAGAGCAACAATGAGTCCGACAATGTGAGCAACGCGGCGAATAATGCGGCACGATTTCATAATGGCAATCGTAAAGTGTCGACAGACAGTGGAGCCGATGGCGAGGAGTAAAACGGGCGTTTTCGCGTTCTTTCGCACCTCGCGCTCCGATGGAGATTTCGTAATAAATTTTGCTTTTCGCCCGCGAGGATATGTGCCAACGGAGCGGATGCTACACGGAAGCTTTACGAGCCGACGGTATACAACAAATATCTATACTTTACGATTTGTTTTCCGTTCCGAGAGTCGGCGAAGGCCCGGCTATTGATGGATGAACCGCTGCCGGCTATATAAAGCGTCTCGGGGAATATCGTATGAACCCTCCTCCTGCCTTCGTCAATCTTCGACTTCTTCTTTGCTGTTTCGACCTGTACATAGGGTTGTTTAAGTATCGGTTCGAATTACCGGAAGCCTTTAATTTGGCTTTCGAAGAGTTGATAAAAATTAAAAATGAACATTTCAATCGTGTACCGAAGATTCGCGTGTCAGGCAAGACAAACTGCGGATTTCACGTGAGAACCATTTGGGAGAATTTGTGGTGAGAACTGGAGAGTTTTAAGAACATTTGCAATCGAATTACTGTAATATGACTGCAATTATTTGAATCGTCCTAACGTATATATACTTGTCGGTCTCGTTGATGAAGGTGAATAAAACTACTAGAAATGGACAAAACTGTAACGAATAACGTTTACTTATTCAAGGGTATCAACATTTATTATATTTTTGAAACTGATATATAAAAAAAGTTATTGACCTATAATAAAAATGGTTAATCTATTTACCAAAGTTATACTTTATTTCTTTAAATAATAATTAAAAGATGAAATAGAACACCAACACCTTATCATATGAATAATTATTTTAAATGTAAACACAAAAAATGTTATTACAAAAATGTTGAAAATTTTCATCTATTATACATTAACAGACCTTTTAAGGCATAATTTACGTCTATTTTCTTTCGGACGGTGGTACTCGACCATAACGTTCGATGAAAGGTAGTTTTTTTTTTATTTTCTTTAAAAAATAGATTTTGCCGGAAGCAGAAATAACAAACTGTCACTTGAGGATTTTTCAAGCAATTATTTTTTCGTCGTGACTTTTTGAGCATCTGTTTAAAGACGCGTGCCGCGGTCGCGCGTCGTTATGGCTTTTATTGTTTTCTTTACTCGCTTCATCGACGAGAATTTGTGTTTAGCAGAATTAATTGGCCGTGCTCAAAGTCACTTCGTGGAATTTAAAATACTTATATATTTACTTTACAGCACGTTTCAATTTCATGGTAATGGTACACACATACATTATATATCGGATATTTTATTCAAAATTAAACAAATTTACATGTAGAAGACTAAACAGCGTGTCTATTATTGTTCCCGATGTTTCGTAGTGAAAATTGGGTTATATATGCGAAAACTTTTCAACGTTTAAAAAAATTTAAAAAAAAACTAGTATTTTTTTTCAGATATGATAGACGTTGAGGCTATTTTTTTTCGCGAGACAACGCAAAAACGGGCCATAACTTGGTGTTATTCGTCCTTTATATATATGGTAGGAACTGCCCAGTAAACGAAAACGTATTGAAAGTTAAAAATACGAATTGAAATGAATTCATGTACGCGTTAAGTGAATTCGTTTTCAGTCGTTTTAATTCATTTTATGCACTTTTTGGCCTATAGTGCAAGCAAATAATGTCGTAAATATTTCGATCTAAATTCATTAAAAATAACATCAAAAGAATAAAGTAATAATAATAATATTACTTCGCCTGACGCAAGAGGCGGGCGAAGTATTGAATTTACCAACCAAAATTTTTCCGATTCTTCGATTTTGGGAATTTTTTGGTGGAAATCTATTCGACCGATTTTTAAAATTGATCACTCATTCTCTTCGTCTATTCCTGAACAACATGAAGGTATTTATGAAACTCGAAATGTCCGACATGTCATATGTACGTGTGTACTCCGGATAACTCACGAACGAATAAACAGAATATCTTCTGTAACCTCTTTTTGTAACAGAATGAACCTATCAGAAGTTGGGATATATCTACCAAGTGCTTCACGTTGCAAATTGCCGTTTTTCCGCCCAACTTCGACTTTTTTTACTTTTTTTCATTCACTTTTTTCTAATTATCCCATGAACAAAACGTCCTAACAACATCATTTTTTTTTAAAACTGTCCAGGAGTAGACAAAGAGAATGAGTGGTACATTTTAAAAATTGGTCGAATAGACCTCTACCAAAAAATTCCCAAAATCGAAGAATCGGAAAAATGTTTGTTGGTAAATTCAATACCTCGCCCGCCTAGCGTCAGGCGAAGTGAATGCGTATCTTCCCTTATCGAACCCCTGCTGCTCATATGTAATACTTCTCTTTCCTCGGGAACATTCCCACTTTGTGGAAGAAATCATTCATCACCCCAATTTTTGAATCTGGCCATAAACACGAAATCAAAAACTATATATCGTCCTATATCAATTCTTAATGCAATATCAATAAAATTTCTCGATTCAATTGTCACACTTAAGCTTGCTGACTTTATTTTCAGTAAAATCGCTAGTCAGCAGCATTGATTCGTTAGGGGCAGATCTGCGATCTCGAACCTACTAATCTTTTCATCCTATATAACCGAGGCTCTTGCAGCCTCCTATCAGTAGACCATGGCATTCTAATAAACAAGTTGCGATTGGCTTGTCCCGGTAGAGCATTCCTTTCGTGGATTCACTCATAGCTTCCAGGCTGTTCTCAGGCTGTCAGCATAAAGGGGTATACTTCTGACCTTTTTGCGACTTCCTCAGGTGTGCTTCAAGGATGTCATTTGGGGCCCGTACTTTTCCTATGGTTTATAAACGATCTGGGGAGTGTTATTTCCTATTCTCAGTCCTTCTTTTATGCGGACGATCTGAAACTTTACAACATCGTAAAATCTCTTTTAGATGTTACTACAATCCAGAGCGACCTTGAAAGAACAAGTGTTTGGTGTCTTTCTAATCGACTGCACCTTAATATAAATAAATGTAAAAATATGCACCTTTCAAAATCACATACTCCAATGCGATATCAGTACCCACACAACACAATCCGTCCCGTGAAGTCCTGAGGATCTCCTGAGGACTTCTAAATGTCCGTATTCTTTTTTTACCTGAGAAGCTTCTCCTGAGTTTTACGATGTTTTACGATTTCATGTTTGTTGGCTGTACGCATTGCTGCAAATAATAGCTACTGTCATTATCAAGAATCGCAATGCCCAATTCAACATTACATTTTTCAAAAATTATGTTTTCTGATGTTAATTTCGCAGCTGCTCTGGGCTCCATCGCTTTTGCAGAACCTACAAAATTTCGACGACAATCATGATCTTCGGGAGGATGACCTAAGTGGCACATTCGAGATTTTCTGTTTTGAGTCGCATAAGAAATAACAACTTTCTTATGCTTCTCTCGCAAGATTGACCGTATTCGGCCCTTCGGGCCTCAATGACTGGACATACTTCGCGTCTGCGGCCTCCGGCCATTCGAATGGGTACCTTTATTATAAAAAATTATGAAAGTATGACACTCAGAAAATCGAAGCGTACCAAATTCAATACTTCGTGCCGACCTGCGGTGCGGATCGGAGTAATTTTGATATTAGTCGTACAGTTCGAGTTGTTACCTATGAAATTTATTTGTCCGAATTCTTTTTCGTTATTTTAATAATTTTTTTTCTTAAAACGCACATTTGAGAAAAAAAGTACGGGCTTTGCTCTGCGGCCTTTGACCGACAACCCAACCGGTGGCTTCGCTCCCTGGATCCCCGCCACGCTTCGCTCGTAATTATATTGTCACTATAAATTTAGAAAGATATGGAAGTTTAAAGTTTATCAAGAAAATGCCCCGCCCCCTTCCCCACTCACCCATTGTAGTATTTATATAATCACAAAATCTAATTAGATCTAAGTTCAGCCAAACCGCACATTTGAGATAAAAAATTACGGGCTTTGCTCTGCGACCTCCGACCTACGGCGCGGATCGAAGCAATAAAAATCCTGAATATAAGCGATCGTTGAAAAAACAATATATAAATTGGACTGCAATTTACAACAGTTGACGAATATCACCGCAAACTGTTGAAAATATCGGAGATAGGCATCTGGGAAATATTTCTGAAAGCTATGTACCATTTTCGGATTCCGTCGTTTAAATTCGAGATGCTTCGGAAGGATCCGCTATCTTGATTATAATCTTCCCTCCAGCATTTAGTTATCACGCCTTCTATATGCTGAAACCCCGTTATTCCCTATCTATATGTTTAAGATCAGTGACGGCGAGTGAACGAGCCGGGTTCGAATACCGTCCGGGGATCAATGCAATTTGTTTCATTTATTTGCGAGCGAAATAATGTCAAATTTGGTAAATAAAAAATAAAATTTTAGTTTAAAAATATTTATTTATATAGTATATATATATGTGTATATTATTAATAACCAAATTCAAATAAAAAAAAAAATATATATATTTGATATAATATGTAAATATAAATAATTAAATATATTGGCAATAGATATGAATTTATACATGCTGATATTTATATATGTCCTGTAATATTTTGGTACACTTATTTTCGTAAATGGTAATAATAATTTAATGATTAACATAATACGCAACGCGATAATTTTGAATCCACAATAAAATAGTCGAATATACAGCAGTTAACTGCGCATCTATGTGAATTCATGTCGTGTAAGTTCTTTAAAATAAAAAGAAATGTCAATTTCGCGAGGAGCGAGCTAATTAAATCTATCAGTCGTAAAATTCGTCAATTCAAATAAGTGCTTAAGACGGCCCTGCACGTGTATCCGGCTAAATGCCTCCAAGCCCCTTGATGACAATTTAGTGAGATTTCTCACGACAATGGTGAAAGATTTTCCTATATTGTAATGCACTGATAAGCTTATATCCCAAAATCGTCAAAAATCCCACTAAAATGTCATGAGTGGCTCCAATGCGACTCTTGTCTCTATTAAGGAGAGTGCGCGAATCATAATACGGAACTTTTTATCTGTGCAGCCAGCTTTTCGTTCCTTTCAGTCTCCTGCATGAACTCGAGAATCATCTTGTATCGTTTTCGCGGCGGCAAGCTGATAGCCTCCCTGGTGACGGTGGCTGCGACGATATCCCACGGGTTAGGAGTGGACGCAGGACTGACCTTAATGCTGCTCGTAGGTGCAATAATAAGCGGTTCCGGTTCGACGTTTCCAATGAATTCTCGTCGGCGATCTTCCTCTGCTTCCAGGCCAGCATCGACTTTCCCGCCGGCGAAAACACCTTCCACCTGCAAATCTGGTATGATCGCACAATGGTTCGAAACTGACTCCTGTTGTTCGCGATTGCCATATCCGTACGAGGGAATCATTTCGTTACTACTTCCGCTAACAGCTGCATTGCTGGTACCGCTATGGCTACTGCAGCTATTATTACTACTGCAATTCATATTCAGCAAAAGATTCACAGCGGTATCTACGGGCGTTTTTTTGAACGTCAAGTCTGAATGCGTCTTAATGTGGACCTGCAGGAACTTTTTGGAATTGAATGTTCCATTGCAGTGAATGCATTGGTATGTTTCCGGGCCATTGTGCGCCTTCTCGTGCTGCTTCAGATTTTGACTGTATCGAAATGACTTTCCGCAGGTTTCGCAGATGTAAGGTTTTTCGTCCGTATGAGTACGCGTGTGCTGTTTCAAATTCGACGAGGACGTAAAGCCCTTATTGCAAGTTTTGCATGCGTAAGGCTTCTCGCCGGTGTGCGTGTGCATGTGAATTACCAGATTTGACTTTTGTATGAAAGTTTTAGAACATATATTACACTCATGAGGACGTTCACCGGTGTGCATCCTCATATGTATGTGGAGGTGGCTGCTCTGTACGAAAGCTTGCCCGCAAACGTTGCATTTGTGTGGTCGTTCTTTTGTGTGAATACGTCGGTGCATGCTGAGGATTAATTTCTTGGAAAACGATTTTTTACAATATTCGCACTCGAACGGTTTCTCGCCGGTGTGCGTGCGCATGTGAATTACCAGATTTGACTTTTGTATGAAAGTTTTAGAGCATATCTTACACTCGTGAGGACGTTCACCGGTGTGTGTCATCATATGTCTGTGGAGGTGGTTGCTCTGTACGAAAGCTTGCCCGCAAACGTTGCATTTGTGTGGTCCTTCTTTTGTGTGAATACATCGGGGCACACTGAGGCTTGCGTTCGTCGTTGTCCCAACGTCCGACTGTCCTGCATTCGCTTGTGCTTCCATTCTATGGACAATGAGATTTAATGAATTATATGGACTCGTAGTTTAAATTTTTCAATCTTAAATACGTTGAGACCGTACTGTACCCAATGAAGTTCTGCCACTTGTTACACCTGAGGCGCAAAAGTAAATATATCGAATCAATATCAAGTACTGAACTCAGCTCGTTGGAGCCTTTGGCGATGCTTTGTTTCTGGTGTAACAATTGTGTCCGATTGTGAAAAATGCAAGTAGATGTAAGAGGAGATTTATTTTTATTTTGTCATTTAAGGATAGTGAACCGTTAAAATGGTCACGTTAAAGTTTACTGATTTGTTTGAATTGATTTGAATAATTTTTAATTAATGTAATTAATAAAAATGAGTCGAAAGCATTTTACAAGATAACCGTTACGATAGATATTCAATCGCCTCATAAACCCAATATGTCGCCCTTTACGCAACGTAAACAAATTGAACAGTTGCTGAGGAATGACAAATTCAAAAATAAATAAAAATTGGTTTAATTAAACTTTCACTTCAATAATCAAAATTTCGTACCTTCTCGTTGATTCGAATACTTCGGAAAGTTCACGGATATCTGTGGAAATAAACTCTGAAGACAACGAGAGCCGATAAAGACCGTATACTGAAAATTCTGAATGTAATTGACCGACTAGCATATTCAAACGTTTATGTCATCGATTTGTATATGTCGTTATTGTTGTTGTTTATTACTTCGGCCTGCACCGTTACGACGTTATAGGCCGACGTATTGAATTTGTTCACGGTGGCAAAGAAAAAATTACTTTATTTATTCATTAAATGTCCAATGGAAACCGTAAAATAAAAAACTATAGAGACGACACGTCTGTCAAGCTGGTAGAGCAAGGTCGCCCAAAGTGACACAAAATATTATCAAAATAATGTGCTTTTTATGTGCTAAATATGTGCTCTATTTAAAAATGTTGTGCTCTTACTGTTTTTACGAGAATATAGAGACTTAATAATGCACTGCCATCTTGACATAAGCTACCAGAGCAACCTACGGATAATGGTCAAAGACTATATCTCGATGGAAATTGGAAGTTTGCCATAATTAGGTGTTTTTTATGTGCTTTTCAATTATTCCAGGCCAGAAATCTATATATCTACCCTTATCGCAGAAACCACCCTTATTAATGAATTTCAGGAGCCAGAACAGAGATAAACTATAAAAATACGAATTTCAAGGAGCACAAAAATCACTTGTTCATCAGAAAATATCGTTGATTCAGAAAGCGACTAATTTCGATTTTTGCGCCCCAACCCGTAGTTGATAAAAGAAACCCCCAGACGAGAAAAATGAAGTAAGCACGAAGGTTTACAGTGGTTTCGAAAACAAAATGGCGGCTTACGGAACTAAAACCCAAATCATATGAGCTTTTGCAGTGTTATCTCACGATATAAAAGGCTCATTTGATTACTTTGAATTTGATCGGAACGGGTTACTCGGGGGTTTTCAAGTATTATTTTTTTGTTACAGTTTTTTTTTTTTGACTAAGTGGATTTTTTTACATTATATTTTTCATTAAATCTAAACAATTTTATGTAATACAATAAACAATCCAAAAATACTGTAGAGCATTCGTTTGACGAGTCTTTGTTTATATTGTAATTTATATTATATTAAAATTTTTACGTCCTTTTTATAGATAATCAAGTATTTCTGAAGAGGACCATGCAATGATGGCTGAAGCTTTCTTATGGTCACTTATTATAAGATAAAAATTATATATAAAATTATATTATATATAATTTTCACGACCAAATGCCTTAAGTCAAAGTTGGAAATACGCCAAACCAGATTTTGAATCGCAGATACAACATGATCCAACGACATCTAATTTGATCTTGTTTATACATCATACTTTTTTTGGTAAGAACTAATCTTTTCAATTGAATAAATATGGTCCAAGTTTACCGACCCTCGTACATTGGATTGAAATTCAGTTGATCTTATTGATTTTCCGCTCCGAAAAAGTCGAGATTGCGAGAGAGATGAAGAGGGGAAAGAACCACTTCGTCCATTATATATAGTTTGACGAACACTTATGTAACGAAGGGCTGTACTATACGAAGGACGCATATCCGCCCGGGCAATCCGCAACAACGGAGCTGCGGAACCGACGATAAGAGCAGAGTCGGGATGAGATCTTAGCCGCGGAGGGTCCGCGGATATAGGAGGTAGGATGTCGCGCGTCAAAAAGCCATGTGCATCACGGCGAATAGTCCGCAGACACTTGGCTCGTACTTCATGGCGCGCGCCACCCGGAGAACCCGAACCCTCATCGTCCTCGGCGGTATATATATACCAAGGAAATCTAAAACGATGTGTGTCCTATCGCCTATCGCGTCGTATATATATATATATATATATATGTATATACCGCACCGGAGACGGCCTTATCTCCCGGTCGGGTCGCGCGTGGTCCCGAAACATAATCGCGATGATGGGCGTGCGCATTATGCGCCCGGCGACTCGCGAGCTTTATTGTGTTATGAGGATATCGCACGTTACCGCATCACCCCAAGCGGCATCTGTCGTGTTTGTAAACGCTCGTCCCGACCGCGCGCGTATACACACGAAGCGATTATCATTTTATTCCCGGGTCACTCTCCCTTCGGGGTTTCTCATCGCGCCGAGCGGATCGAATTTCGAAATTTTGCACAGTCTATAATGGAGATGATCAGTAGAGAGCAGGGTATATATATACGGGAGAAAGACAGGGAAGCATTTTCGGATGCTTGCTTATGTTTCTTTTTTTGCACGTTACATTCGTGGATCGTTATAAGGCTTTTAGAGAGATCTATAGTCCCTTGATGTGAGGGAGGTTGTATGGATTTATTTTGCACATATATATCGCTACAATTGTGCGTCGTGACTTATCTATAACACAGGAATATTTTCTACGTAAATTATAATATTTCTCAAGATTTCATTAAACATTTTGAACTCTTCTTTCATTATCTGCAAAAGTATAATTAAAAACAATACTTCTTCCGACCTACGGTGCGGGTCGAAGTAAAAAAAAAAAATGTATCATATTTTATAAACATTTATATTTATGAATGCACATATTTTGCGAAATACAGGGCGACCCATTTTAACTTCCCCACTATTATTGATTAAGATTTCCTTGATGGCTATTTAATGATGATCTTGATTTGACCTTGACTATGGCGTTGAATGTTATTTCAAGGTCAAATTCAATTTTTTTAAACGGGAATCCCTACTTTTGATCTCGGATTTGAAAAGAGCGGAAAATTTTACGTTCAAAACGATATTTATACGATATTTTCAACAAGGTCGAATGAAGGTAAAATTTGCGAAAATTGTGAAATTATGGATGTTAGTTCGGCATAAAGGTGGGAAGCATGTTTTGGAAGAAACACATTCTGGTACCAGCCACCTTGATATTGAACTAGATTTTTAAGGTTATTCAACAATTTTCACAAATTTCACCTTCATTAGACCTTGCCATGACTTTG